>OY755243.1:69314178-69396678 GCA_963576725.1 Azorinus chamasolen
ATACCTACTGAATATTCTTAATATGCTTATAATGAAATATCACAGATGGAACATTGTAGCCATTTTAGAACGTAATGAAGCCATTTTAGAACGTAATGAATATATCTTTCAAATTGCACTAGCAAACAGAGCAGACCCTGATCAGACGGCTCCTATAGGAGCCGTCTGGTGTGGGTCTACTCTGTCAACAAATGCATGAAACCACCTTTATATGAAGGAAATGGTTAATATAATTCCAATTGGTTCAAACTTTTGATAAACTGTCAAACAGGCTACTTCCTGGCGAGTAGTCAATTTACACAACAAATCGGCGTATAATGCAGTTTACTAATAAAGTCAGGTCTTGCAATATGACGAGGGTTAAATAGCTACCTAGCTCCAATTAACATGTTTATTTCCATTTGAAATATACATGACACTAAGTTGTCGGCAATGTTTTATATAATTTTATGCTATATTTCCAAACGTGTTACATTAATCGATTGCAGTTTCCAAACGTTCAAAATGTTTATAAGAAGTCCTATGGTTGGCTCTTTAACTCGTTCAGCGCTCAATTTTAAAATGGACTATTCCGAACAAGTCACGCTTATCGTGAATATTTAGGGATACTTTTTTTTACCCTTTCTCTGTTCTATGTTTATTTCAAATGCCAATGCCTACTGAATATCCATAGACAAAAATAGTTAAATGGAATATGGAAGGTGGAACATTGTAGCCATTTTAGAAAGTAAACAAACAGATCATTCCTATTCCATTAACACACAGAGCAGATCCTGATCAGACCACTCCTATAGGAGCCGTCTGATCTGGGTCTACTCTGCTTGCAAATGCGTGAAAACACGTTTATATGAAGGAAAGTGGGGTTAATATACTTGTAACATGACAAACATAGAATACCCTGATGTGAGAGCCCTTCTAGCAGCTCTCTTATCTTGGTGTACATTGTTTGCAAAGGAAACCAGTAACTCGTGTACCACACTGAAACGGTTAGACAGGTTGGTAGCTTAATTAAAGACGAAATTAATGGAAAAATCTCCTAAAATTGTTTTCTACATTATTCTTGTCCAGTTCTATGTAACTAACGACTATAGGCTATTGTTTTAGATACAATCACTTTGAATAAATGTACCGAAAAGGAGCATTAACTAGAGAAAAGGGACATTTTAGAATTTTGTAGTTTGAAACCATTGTGATAAATAGAGCATTTGCTCCTATAGGAGCAAATGCTCTATTTATCACAATGGTTTCAACTGGTGATTTTTGCAGAGGCATAGAAAGGCGTATCTATGGAGGAAAGGGTTAACTCTTTCGCTACCAATGTCGCGTCTGTGATCGCCTATACAAACAGTTTGGATCCAGATGAGAAGTCGAGTGATTCGGCGTCTCATTAGGATCCACATTGTCTATTACGTTAACTGGTTCTATTTTAAACACAAAACTAAAGAAATGAAAAATGTAGCAGATGACAAAGTTTGCAGACGACAAAATTTGGCAGCGAATGAGTTACACAGTAACAGTGTCTACTGATATGGCACTGTTTCACCTGCGATCAATAATTACATTGTTGTTCCGCAGGGTGTATGAATTTCCCCTTATTTTAATTGTTTTCAAAAACATTAAATGCTATAATGCGTATATTAAGTGAAAGAACCTGACGACGCCGTTCCGAAAAATAGAATAACTAAATGACTATACAGTAAAACCCCTCTAATGCGACTATTTAATGAACAAACATGGCTGTCTTCATAAGCAGATGGTTGCTTAATGCAGGACAAAAGTAATGCAGAAATCTCCTGTAGAAGCTTTCTGTATTACTTTTGCCCTGCATTAAGCTACCACCTGCATCTAGCACTCAGAATTATACCTCCTTTAGGTTTTACTATATTTGTATGACAGTGTTTAACTATTTTCCTCATATCAACGGCGTTTTATTTTGCGTCTTTACAGAGTAGACCGGTCACATGGCTCATGGACTATTCTTTTTGCTTATGAAATAATAATTGATTTCTACAATATCTGCAATAACAAAATATCATGTGTGCTAATTTATATTCACGATGTCAAAACTTTCTTAGATGGATATTCAACAGGGAAAGGGTTAAGAGCTGCCTAACCATTTCCTTTATATTTAATTGTTTTCACACATTTACAAACAGAGTAGACCCCGATCAGCCGACTCCTATTGGATATATTGGATAATAGAATTTGAAAGTTCTGTTTCTATACTTTCTAAAATGGCTACAATATTCGATTTTCCATATTTCATTATACATGTAACTCGTGTTTTCCACGAATACTCAGTAGACACAAATTCATCCCACTTTCATAAATACTTTATTTGAAAAATCAGGGTACATGCTTATAAAGCTTTTTAGTTGAGTCTGAGTTCGTTCTCAAGCTTTTGATTGGTCAGATTTGAGTTCTTAGGCTTTTGATTGGTCAGATTTGAGCCAAAGGCTAAAATCTGACCAATCAAAAACTTGAGAACGAACTCAGACTCAACTAAAAGTTTTATAAGCATGGAACCAGATGTCATTGTTTCAGATATGCATATTCATGAGGTAAAGGGTTCAAAGCCTATGTCTATTGAATACAGAAAAGCGCTGCATATTTCATTTCTACATTTGCTCTAAACCCTTTAACCTTGGTATATATTTATGTCAGAAATAATGACATCATTAATATTTATCGGCCGAATGTTATAACTGTATATGACCGCATGCGTTTTTAACAATGCAACTCAGATTGTTATAATTCGAGAAGTAAAGAGAGCGGATTCTGATTAGACGGCTCCTACATGAACCGCCTGATCCGTACCGGGTCTACTCTGTTTGCAAAGGCGCCGCACAGCGTCTCCGTCAGATAAAGGGATGAACACCAGGGTCCATGCTTATAAAACTTTTAGTTGAGTCTGAGTTCGTTCTCAAGTTTTTGATTGGTCAGATTTGAGCCTTTGGCTCAAATCTGACCAATCAAAAGCTTGAAAACTCAAATCCGACCAATCAAAAGCTTGAGAACGAACTCAGACTCAACTAAAAAGCTTTATAAGCATGGACCCAGTTGTACAACGGTTACCCACTATTACCTTTGCAATATTCATGTAAGAAATAATGACGTCAAGAATAGTTATTTGCTGAAGGTTTACACTGATAAATGACAACGGGATTTTCCCCATTATAGAAACTGTAGAATCAGATCTGCACAATTCTATAAGCAAACAGAGTAGATCCCGTTGGAGTTGGAACTGTCTGATCTGAGTCTACACTGTTCGCAAACGCGTTAAAGGGCGTTTATATCAGGTAAAGGATTAACACAACTACTGGAGATTCCTCTGAACTTCTATTATTGAACATTTCAAAATCTACGGAATCCTATTTGAGTCACCGTAGATTAAGCTATGAGCTAAACTGTACATGGTATTTATTGCCTATTGCCTTTCCAGTGGTATCACATGTGCGATGTACATTAAAGTTGCTAGATAAATAGCGAGCCTGGTTGAAATTCAGATTATCGGGTTGATTTGCACCTATATAACTGTAACAAACAATAATGTCTGCTCAAATTTGGATGTAGTGCATCTATTAACCCATTCCATATTTTAGACACAACCTCTACCTCACAAAATCTATCAGAAAGGAACACTTACTCTAGAAACAGAACATTTTAGAATTGTGTAGTTTTCAAACCATTGTGATAAATAGAGCATTAGCTCCTATGGGAGCAAGTGCTCTATTTATCACAATAGTTTCAAAAAGTGACTCTCAAAGAGGCGTCAAAAGAAGCCAATATGAGGGAATGGGTTAATCAGTTTATCTCAAATACGATTTGAGGTAATAATCGTTTTGAAAATTTTGTAATATAGCCTGTTTGGCAGTTTCCAAAATTCTGTTTTTATCTTCTTTCCATTTTAGGTAGTTTCTAATCAAACAAACATATGTGCTTGTAAATGTACGGGCGTTTGTTTGTTTGTTTGCTAGATTAACAGAATCTATATACTATTCAACTTATACATGTATATAGATATAGTGCAATAAGTAAGGATAGTATTGCGACATATTTTAGTCTCTTGTAATTCAAACATGAATGGCATGGTTTCTTCATACCTATGTTTATCTTTGTATGGTTCCAACCATGAAAATATAAAATAGTAAAGACTATATCAAGCAGTGTTTGGTTATTCCGATTCGATCGACCTTTAGAGAAACTATTGACCGAGTGTCAAACAGCTTAATCCTGATAAGGCGCTGAATTACTTGGCGTCTCATCTGGATCCAAACTGATTGCAAAAGCGATTTAGGCTTCGATTAGCCGGAGAATCGATATATCTTTCCCTCACCTCATATAGACGACTTTGGCACATGTGTAAACAGAATAGACCAAGATCAGTCAATTTCTTTAGGAGCTGTCTGATCAGGGACTGCTATATTTTCTTTGGAAATATATAGATCTGATACTGACTTTTCTGTCACAACCAACACTTTTCCTGTTAATGTGTAATTATAAAAGATCAGTCCATGAATATGCATGCAGTCATAAATACTGAACTGAACTTAATAATTATGGAGGAAAGGGTCAAAAGAGTAAATGTCTACAATGAACGCATATTTCCAATAATGTAAATATGTTGTGTTCAATCACTATTATGGAGATTGTCAATTTGAATTGATATCCAAAATTGCCCATGTGATACTTATATCCAACATTGCCCGTGTGATATAACGACAGCTAAATTACATCAAGTATTTTGTGTTATAGGCAGGTGGATGCTTAAAGCAAAGTGAAAGTAAAACAGAACGCTCCTATAGGAGCGTTCTGCTTTACTTTCACCTTGCTTTAAGCAACCACCTGCTCCAAATATCAACTAATTAACACAATTTAGTGGTCGTTATAGAGAGGTTTTACTGTACAACAAAATATTATCGACCTTTGTCGAAACTAAAAGGTGGGCTGAGTAATACTAATACATAGCTGAATAACATATCAATCAATACATGGACGTTGTGTCTTCTTCAGTGTTTGCTCGAATGGTTTTATTACGATATACTTCTTTTCAGCATATAAACAAACGAGTTTTGTATATTTTAGGCACTTATGAAATGTGTCGAATGTAGGGACTTTCCCTTTGGAATTTCTAATTTATCATCATGCTGTTTAATGCGTTGAAAACATAAAGAGATACACGAGATCCACTTTGCATATTTCAGTATAACTATTTTATCGATGAATACTCAGTAGGTATTGAAATTTGTAATAAACATAGAACAGGTAAAGGGTTAAGTCTCGTGTAAGACATGTGTGGAATTTTAGCCTTCAACCGTTTTCTCAATAAATACGCCGTTATATGCATTTGCAAACAGATTAGACCCAGCTCAGACGGCTCCTGTTGGAGACGTCTGGTCAAGGTCTGCTCTATCTGCATAAGAAATAATGTTAATATGATTCTAAAATGTCTGCCGTGGCAAAAAAATTCACGTGTTTATCAGACATTATAACATTTAATCTAATGAATATTCATGATGCCATTATTTCTTACATGAATAATCATGAACTCTATAGGGCTAATTCGACCATATATAATGACACGTAATGTGTAACATTTAGCATGCTATGACTGAATTCGCATTTACCTTTGAAACAGCTTGGACTCAGATGAGAAACCGAGCAACTCGTTGTCTCATCAGATTCAAAACTATTTGACATTCTGAATACAGTAAAACCCTGCAAATGCGACCACCTAAAACAGGTATAATTATGGCTGCTACTTGCAGGTGGTAGCTCAATGCAGGGCAAAAGTAATGCAGTAATACTTTCTCTCTATTTATCTAGCTCTCGTACGTTACCCGGCTAGTACTAGGCAAATCACACGGCCGTAGCCCAATCGAGTGGATCGCTGGATTTCAAACCTTCTTTGTACTTCCACTGATGCACTTGACCACAGGTGTTTGTCGTGTGCTAACCGCCCCCCCCCCCCCTAACCTGCCTATCTGCTACCCCCCTCTGCAACCTCACAGAAAGATATTGGTCAAAATAATCTCAAACATGTCAAGATATTGTCAAAATAACATAACACGAAATTTTGAAGTAAACTGAAAAAAAAAATTCACATCAATATAATATAATAAGGTAGGTATCTCTGAGCACTGAAAATTGACATGCGGCCACTAAAAGTGCCATAACTTTGTCAATGCATCGAAATATGTAATCAAACGAAACCACCATTGTACGATAAATTCCATTTGAAAACAAGCCTTTAATTCTCAAAATAAGTTGGTCGGCTCCGATCTGATAGACCCGAAAGTCACATTTGACAAGAGTGAAACTAAATATATTCGCCGGTTACCGAACAAATGCTGTAATATATCAGTGATACACATTGTTTTAAATATATTTCCTTAACGAAATGGTGTAGATTTACTTGATTATGGTAAGAATAATCCTTTTTGTCAGTTGAAATAATTGTTACGATCATCGGGACGCTCGCAAAGGCGAATGACATTAACGATAATATTAGAGTTTATCCGCATGAGACTCACCTCCACGTTCTTTCGGGTCTATCAGATCGGAGCCGACCAACTTATATTGAGAATTAAAGGCCTGTCTTCAAATGAATTTGTCGTACAGTGGAGGTTTCGTTAATACCATGTCTCGAGGCATCTCTTCCACGATATATAAGGCATAGTTTTTGAGAATACATGGGCATTTGACAAAGTTACGGCACCTGTAGTGACTGCATGCCTATTTTCTGTGGTCAGAGATACCTACCTTGATATTATCTATTACATTGATATGAACAAAAAAAATCAGATTTTTTAGTTCACTTTTAAATGTTATTTTATGGTATTTTGACAATGTTTTGACATTTTGAGATTGTTTTGGCCAATATTTAATATGTTTCTGTGTAGTAGCAGACGGGAGGGGGGGGGGGGGGTGGCCGGGTAGTGGGGTAGCACACGACAAACACCTATGTACTTGACTTGGTCAACACCGTATCAATATATATCTTTCATATATATTTGCAGAAAGAAATGAAATAAAAAAGTGCCTGGAAGTCTTAATTAGAAGACATTTTCTATAGGGGAATCATTTCTAGAAGTCTGACTGTCTATGTTATACGCCCGTGCTTGCCACGCGCTATGTATTAGGATGAATGGTTCAGCGTGTGTTGTAACTATTGTATATCATCATTTGCAAAGCCAACTGGTTATAATAACAGTCCGTTACTAACATATCGCATGTCTTAAGTGCGCACTATTAAATGACCCAACCAGAATGCTATGATACTTGCCATGTTCCACCAAGATCTCTCCGAGTATATTCTTCCTTTACAGTCCGTTTCGTTAACCCACGTGGCGTTAGATGTATGCATTCGGCAATTTCCGTACACTCTCCAAAACGTTACGGACTTGCACATACCCGGTCTGTACAGACATTCTTCGATGCAGTCGGAGTAAGAAATGTCCCAGAGAATTGCGTCATCTGGTCCGGTCTTGCAAATAGCTGGCTTGAATATTTGCATCGTCAGGTTGGACGCACATATGTATGTGAATTTCATATAGGAAAAATAAACAGCTGCAAAACACACCAGATGCACGAAGAATTCCATCTCTCGAAGACTTTATGTGTTCTTCACATCCACACAGAAGCAGTGTTCGTATCGAAATGACGTTTGATTTTCAATCATTCTGATCTATTATTCATCCCTTAGCAGGGCAGCATGTGCTCCATTGCTCATTTTGTCTTCTGTTTCTGTTTTAAATAACAACATATACATCTGGCTTCGAGCAAGTAATCTGGGCGCCAAACAGGTTGGATACAAATAAAACATCTAGTGGTGGGTTATATGGTCTTGATCCAGATTGTTTGAAATTTTATCCCGATTCGTCTGTAGAATTCTAGAGTGTAAAGTGTAATTCTGTCAAGTGTAAAACAGCAATCGCGGTCTGAACCGTAAATAAGATGAATAATGCAATGTAGTGTAATTCAAATAAATTGAAGCTTCGCAATGTAACAAAATGAAAACAAAGGCTGTTGAATAATTTCGTCATAAAGGATAGCCCACCAGTTGTCTCATGTTAATTTTAACCCTTAAGCCTGATGCTGGTGCATCCATAATTATCATTGCAAACAAGCTGCTTGAGTCCAAATGAGACACCAAGTAGTACTCAACGTCGCATCTGGGTCTAAAGTGTATGTTACTCTGAATACGTGTTCACGTCTTTGAAAAGTATTCTGTCAAGCATGCTTAATGTTAAGCCATTTGTGCCCACGATCCCATATACGGGACGTGGGCAAACTGTGTAGACTCTGATCAGACGCCGCATGATGCGGCGTCTGATCAGAGTCTTCACTGTTTGCTGATAGGAATTTCAATATAAAACAAAACGAAATTAAAAGTTTAGGCCAGGCATCCCTTAGATAAAAAATGGACTAATCCAATATATAAACATGGAAGACTCGGCTGTGCGCAAATGGGTTAAAGTACGCTAATCTGACAACCGTTAATGGTTAACTGGGGTCGTTAACTACACACGTAATTATAAACTGTATAATTATCAACTGTTCTATCACGTCCCTAAAAGTCGCCATTTACATTTAACCTGTTGAGTAAATTCTTATCTACAACCAATGCTGCCAATTAATTAGTTTACTACTTCATTTCCTGTTTACAAGTGTCAAACAGTTTGGATCCTGATTGTACGCCGAGTTACTCTGCGCCTCATCTAGATGTAAACTGTTTGCAAACTCATCACATTTCCCCGAGGAATTGTAAAGTTTAAAGTACACACAGCTAAACCCCAATAGTTCGAACACTACTAAAACAAGTATCATTATCGATCTTTAAGACATGTGGTAGCTTAATACAGGGTGAAAGTCATGCAGAAAGCTCCTCTAGAAGCTTTCTGCGTGACTTTCATCCTGCATTAATGATTAAGCAGCCACCTGCCTACAAAGACAAAAAAAATCATTACTAGAATTTCGCAGTATCGAGTTAATACTGTATTCGTTCATGGAAATCTCGAGTCTTTCCATGGAATTTTGAAATGCAAATACACTATATTTCGAATTACAAATTGTGAATGCCGGGCTAAGCAATAAAGAATGTGGAATCAGAAAATAAAATCCTGGAACAATTTGCATGAGCATTTGTCTAACGGGACAGCTAAGTGGTATCAATTCACTATGTAATGTAAGGTGTGGAAGAACAATAGGAAAGTCCGATAACAATTTGCATGATAAATTGGCTAACGCGACAGCTAAGTGATCTCCCATCCGGTTGTATCAAGTCACCTTTGTGTGTAACTGAAATTTTATCCTAAAAGTGCGCTGTTCTACACAGGTGTTAAAATATTCAACAAGGCTTCATTGCAGAACAAACAAATTATACCATAATTTCTCCGTGGCAGAATCAGGTGGATGAACTAAATATGTTGCATTATTGTGATTAATGGCCACTAATAAATATTTGTACTTTAAAATTGATAAATGCATATGTATTCAAATTACATTGTGTAATTATTCGAACTTGATGTCATGTCGAAAGTCTGAGTGCTTCGCTTTGTGCATTCAATACTGTCGCATACATAATTGCGCAAATACGAAGTACGTCATGACCTTAAATATTCGAACACCCGAGCTGCTGCTTCAGGTTATGTCTGTACTGTTTGTCTCAATTTGTCTGATTTTGTATGGTGATAAGGGTAACCTTTAGTATGCCTTTAGTATGCAGACTCCCTGGCCCTTGCGCACTCAGCGATTAACCCGTGATACCACAGCCATAGGGCTCGGCTTGCAACCCGTGTAACCCCCCTCGAAGCACTGGACTAAACAAACATCGGCACGTGCGGGAGCACAGATCCACGTCACACAACTGCGACAATGGGAATTCCCCATTGAAGCACATGAGTTCACAGAGCACGGTGCGCATGGATACCACTATCATTGAAGCACGGTTATGGCACGTGGCTTCGGCTAGTGCAAGTATTCATAGAGGTAGGGAACTCTGCAGTTCCAGCACGTATAACAAGCTACCCACGCACGTCCCGTGCTTCCACTGTTTTCGGGTAGATACCATGCGGAATCCGAGGCCAGTTCAGGAGTGTCACTTCGAGCGCTTGGACTCTGAACGAGGGCGCCCGCCTAGTGCCAGCTAGCGCAAGCTAGCCTACTCGCGAGGTGTATCGCTTTGACATTCGCTTGTGTTTCCAAGATCGACTGAAAGAAAACAATAGTAATTAACAAATTGATGCTCTAGAACCCGACCGCAGAACAAAAATGTACATGATTTTTAGATGCATGACCTTCAGCGGCCAATACGTGCTACCACGGCGGCTCATTCGATATTCATGGAGCACGGAGTATCGTGCCTCTTCAGAGATTTCATGCAGGCAGCAGGCACCGGAGGCCTGTTCTGGAGCGCGGGCGCTTGATTGAGCGCTTGCCGAGCAAAAGTATCACTACTGAACGCGATCGAGCGCCCTTTCTAAAAATCATGTACATTTTTGTTCTGCGGTCGGGTTCTAGAGCATCGGTTTGTTAATTATGATTGTTTTCTTCCAGTTGGTTGCTGCTGTTACCTTGTTGGTAGCCATCTTGGATACACAAGCGAATGTCAAAGCGATACACCTCACGAGTAGGCTAGCTTGCGCTAGCTGGCACTAGGCGAGCGCCCTCGTTCAGAGTTCAAGCGCTCGAAGTGACATCGAGCGCCCACACTCCTGAACAGGCCTCGGGACTGCTAACTCACTTGCTTCCACGATGATTTCCACAGGCTGCAGCCAAGGATAGCGGAGTGCCGTTCTAAATCGGGTATGTCAATGGGGCTGCAGCCATGCACTGAATCCATGCTCCCACAGTGGGCAAACTGCACCCATTCGAGCCAGAAGTCGTCGACGCCGTATCTGTAGGTGCTACCTATGTGTTCTTACTAGAAGTTGAAACAAATTTTGTTTTTACTCTCTTCGGTGTCCAGTACGTATATTTCGTAAATGCATAATAAAATAAAACAAACGATGACAACATTCTCAAAGTTAGCATTTAATCCTTCAAAGTGGGGTAAATTTAATTGTCGTAATGTGGGAGTGAGCTGGGAGAAGTGCGTAAATTACGTTGGATTTCGAGACAGCCGAAAAAACAAAAAGGATAGGATGACCTCAGACGCAGATCAGTGTCCATGCTTATAAAGCTTTTAGTTGAGTCTGAGTTTCGTTGAGCCAAAGGCTCAAATCTGACCAATCAAAAACTTGAGAACGAACTCAGACTCAACTAAACGTTTTATAAGCATGGACCCTGCAGCGTCGTCAGCGACTACTTGCTAAAACAATAATATTCTATAGTTGCAAATCTCACAGTAGCGACTTACAGAGTATAATGTGTAAACTTGTCGTCGTTAGACTTTATACTTGAGATTGTAGCATTTCTAGCTTTTGCTATAAACCAGTTGGTCATGTCATTACTGGTAATTTTGATATCATTAAGGATAAACGTCTCAGGACCCTCCTAACTAAAGGACCTAAATATAGATTACCTTCCCTTATAGATTTTGACGCTTGTCGAACTCATATTGCGGAAGCTATTCAAGAATTCTGCATCAAATGGTGTCGACGAGAACATGCTGATGTTAATGCCCTTTCGGATTGGAAGAAATGTATTTTCGATATTATTGATACACGAATAACTTTTTACAAATCAAATAACCATCTTTTACCACCTCGACCTAGAGTTACATTTCGCTACTTGAAGAAAAACATTTCTAATTTTCATTCAGATTATGCTCTTGTTCCTGCTGACAAGGCATCAAACAATGTAATCATTATTTGAAGATTGTATTATGTTGATGTTTTAAAGAAGGAGCTAACTGATTCAAAAACTTATATAACAGTTCAAACACCTGAAAAAGATATAGTCTCGGAACATGTAAAAATGTGCAATGATTTTAAGTCTGGTCCTAACATAAAACAACATAAACTTTCTACTTTGTACTGGATTCCGAAACTACATAAAAACCCTTATAAGTCGCGTTTTATTGCCAACTCTAGCTGTTGTACCACTACTAAATTATCTATACTTTTGACGTCCTGTCTTACTACGATCAAAGAACATGTTAAACGCTACTGTGATAAAATATATGAAAATTCTGGTATTAATGTTTTTTGGTCCATAAAAAATTCAAATGATGTTTTAACAAAACTTGAAAATGAACAGTATAACATTTCTTTACTGAGCTCTTATGATTTCTCTACACTCTATACTACTCTACCTCACCATCTTATAAAGGATAGACTTATTAAATTAATAGAAAAAACCTTTGCCAGAGAAAACAAAATGTTCATTGCTTGTAATGTTCAACGTTCATTCTTTTCGAATTCAGAAGTTGAACATTACACAATGTGGACTTGCCTTGATGTTTGTAGATCTCTTACCTTTCTTTTAGATAATATATTTGTGCGTTATGGAGATACCATATATCGTCAAGTTGTTGGTATACCCATGGGTACAAATTGTGCCCCTCTTGTTGCAGATTTGTTTTTGTATTGCTACGAGAGGGATTTTATGCTTAGCTTAAAACCTGATACACAGACCGATATTGTTAATGCTTTTAATAAAACTTCAAGTATTTAGACGATATTTTGAATTTAGATAATCCTTATTTTGATACTATGGTTTCTTCAATCTACCCAAAAGAACTGTCTTTAAACAAAGCTAATCAATCTGACATTAATGCTTCATTTCTAGATTTGAATCTTTCAATTACAAATGATAAAGTTTCGTCCAAAGTATACGATAAAAGAGAAGATTTTAATTTTAAAATTGTTAATTATCCTTTTCTAGATGGGGATGTGCCACGTTCTACATCTTATGGTGTTTATATTTCTCAACTTATTAGGTTTGCCCGAGCCTGTTCTTTGCTTGAAGATTTTAACAGACGTAATTTAGTTATAACTGATAAACTTCTTAAGCAAGGTTACAGATATCACAAACTTCGGAAAACCTTTTCTAAATTTTATTATCGAAATTTACCTCTCATTAGTAAATATAATTGCAATATACGGACGTTACTGCGACAAGGCATTTCTCAACCAGAATTTTATGGGGATGTTATCTACAAACTTAGGAAAATTCGGGGTCATATCCATTTTCATGATTTGTTTATAAAACGCATTAAAAAATTTAAAAAGAAAGGTTATGATCCTATTATATTGCAACACACTGCATGTTTGGTTATCGACCCTTTTACAGTCGGTAGCTACGCTTCCCTCTTTGCTTGCGCGATGACAGGCCGAGGGTAGTACTCTATGATGGTATACTCTTAAACTTGGATACAGGAGGAGCTTACCAGACTCATGTATTATTTTTTCCCTGTCGTGCCCTTAACGGCTTACCTGCAGGTGCTCTGACTTCAGCAAAGTCATTGAGTACATATTTGACGGATTGTCACAGTTATTATGCTATGTTTTACATGTTGTCCTGTGTTCACCGTCGTCTATGTTGTGGGTAAGTCCAGCGGGGATACCTTTATTTACAATATTTGTAAAGCTAGGGTGACTTTGAGAGAAGTGTGAGGTTAGGACGTCCGTAAACCGGTTTAAACCCCCAGTGGTGTTTTTGCTGCTGACCGTGCCAAGGCGGTACTCTCTTTGTCACCCTTCCTTTTGTTTGCATTGCGTCTTTGTGCTTGTGGTTTGTTCATGTTGTGGAACGTTTGTCCCTGGTTCTTGTGTGTCTTTTGGTGTTTTCTGTGTTCATTTCGTGTGTGTGTGTGCGTGTGCGTTTGGGTGTGTGGTTGTGTGTGTGTGTGTGTCATGCTGTCTATCGGTGTTTTGGTGGTGGTTGCGTCTTGCATGTGGCTTTGCCTGCTTGACTTTACTACTTTTCCATTTATGATTAAAGTTGGTATAAAGAATTTCGAATGATACACATGAAGTCGAAATGGTGGTTGAAGTTTCGAAATAGGGGTTAGGCCAAGGCCCGGTCAGGACACCATATGTTATCCGGGTTGTTTGTTGGAACGTTGGGGGCCTAGTAAACAAAGTACAGTTTCTCGACTTTAGGCAATACTTGGTCAATTTTGAGATATTTAGTCTTTTAGAAACGTGGATACTAGACTCAATGGAGTGTAGAAAGTGGTTTAAAACATACAAATGTTTTAATAAAGATGCCTTTAGATATGAAAGGAATGGGCGTTACATGTCTGGATTAGCAGTATTTGTGAAAATATCATTATTACTCTTTGTAAGTCAAATCGAATCGGATTGCAAAGTTTGTATGTTCTTTAGGGTCAATCGTTGTTTCCTAGGTTTAGATAAAGATTTGGTTTTATGTTTTACATATCTTCCGCCTCATACATCACCATCATATAGAGACGAGGCAAACAGAGGTATACACATGTTAGAAAAGTATTTGCTAGAGTTGAATGTCAATATTAACGAGGTACACCTTACTATTATAGGTGATCTAAATGGAAGAACAGGTGCTAAGAAAGACTATATAGACCCCACAAATGTCCCTCCTGATTTCGCTCAGTATCAAGAGAGTTTTGAAAGTATGTCGACAGATAGAACATCATGTGATCAAGTATGCAATAGAACTGGGAAAATGTTGATTGAATTTTGTAAAGTGTATTCACTCTTCATTGCAAACGGGCGTACAACTGGAGATGAAAATGGCGATTTTACTTACGTTAGTTCAACTGGAAACAGTGTGATAGGTTATTTAGAGCTCCAGTCATTATCCATAACAGACTTACTAGATTTGCTATTGGTAACCGAACTGAATCTGCTCACTTCCCGCTTTTTAATCTACTAGTGGAAAGTAATGTAAATGTAAATGAGGAGGATAAAAACGGAAGCTTTCCTAACTCCTTTCATTCATTTTCTGAAAGAAATGTTAAAACCTTAAAAGATAACCTAGACTTCTACTTCTCTAAGGACACATTAAACAGTCTCTCACAAGCAATATAAGATTATACAGCAGATGTCAATAGTATAGTGGAGAGAATAGGAGACCTTTTGAAATCATCTTCTGAAGTATGTAAGAAAGTTAAGAAAGGCAGAACTAAAATACAACCGGACTGGTTTGACCATGAATGTCATGATTTAAAAAGACAGAAACATAAAGCTTTGAGAAAATATAGAAAAGACAGATCCGACAGAAACCTTGATATTTTTAAGAATTCAAAGTCCATCTTTAAAAACATGTGTGATTTAAAGAAGAAACTTTATTTTGACACAAAGTTGACCGAACTAATCGGTTGACAACCCAAAACCGTTTAGGAAACGTATACAAATGTTTTGTAAGGCAAAACCTACTGAAAATGCTGTGTCCTTAGAACGTTGAAAACAACACTTTGAAAATTTATTTCAGCTGCCGGGTGACACAAATGATACTGATAATGAGACCCCCGATTTTGATAGCGATACTGATATGAACGAATTAGAGGATTATATATTTAATACGGAAATCACTGATGAAGAGATTCTGAAGAGTGTCAAACGTCTGAACGAGTCAAAATGCGGTGGCCCAGATAACATGACGCCGGGTATTTTTATTCATTCGGTTGAAAAAAATCTCCCGATTCTAAATTGTTTGTTTAATAGGCTTTTTGCAAAAGGTGAATTCCCAGACAACTGTTGTAAATCTGTTATATAGTGCCAATATGGAAGAAAGGGGATATAAACTGTGCGTCAAATTATCGTGGAATTTCACTACTTGACATATTCGGAAAGATCTATTCATCCATCTTAAATGGTCGATTAACTTTTTTTGCAAATGCATTTATGAAAATTAATGAAAGCCAAGCTGGTTTTAAATAGAGTTACAGTACAAGGTGTTATTTCGAAATGTCTCTCGAAAAAAGGGGTAAGCTATATGTAGCCTTCATTGACTTTAAAACTGTATTTGATAGTGTCAGAAGAGATAAACTATGGCAATGCTTGAGAAGTGCAGGTATAAAACTTATTTACAGCTCTGCAAGCGATCTACAAATCTGTCAAGCTTGTGTTAGATCAAATGGACACATATCAGAATATTTCACTTCCGGTTGGCTTGAAACAAGGCTGTATGTGCTCACCGATATTATTCTCATTTTTCATTAATGATTTGGCAGATTAGATGCACTACAGAATAGTGGTATTAAAGGTATCCAAATGTATCCAGATATAATAGAAATCATTACGCTCATGTTTGCTGACGATGTTGCTCTACTAGCAGATACTGTAGTAGGACTTCAGCGCCAACTTCGCATGTTAGAAACATTCTGTAATTCTCATCAGCTTACTGTTAATATCCCCACCTGACTTGCCGTTGCTGTCGCGTCCCGGCCAACGCCGTGCGGACGTCGGGAACGCATGCCACATGGTCACCCAAGCTAGGCTCCTGCTTCCACGCCAGGTTCACCGGACATGCATGGACCACAGAATAGCGACCATGTATGGAGATTTCCGCACGGGCAATGCAGGAGACAGCAACCCCATGATTGGATGGGCTGCTAGAGGTGTATTCACATGTTTAATATAACAACATAAATAATTTGATAATTGTTCATTATGGGTTTCATGGAGTAAAGGGTTATGCCATGCATTGCATTACTGCTCCACATATTTAAAACAGCAACGGTTTAAGCCCTAAATTCGGGTTCATTCAAAAGACGGTATGAAAAATGCTGAAAATGAAATCAATGATTTATCACGTAGGTACACCCAGAGGTCCAGATAAGATGCGCAAATTTAAACATTTTAACCCTTCGTTTGCTGAATTTTAAAACACATTTCTCCTTCTTTACCCATGTCCTGTGGTATAATTACACATATATTCACTGTTTACAAGTATTTCGCTGTGCAATCACTGTTGTGGAGTGCACTGGTTGCACAATCAACTTGTAAATAGTGCAGACCCTGATGAGACAGCTCCTGCAGGAGCTGTCTCATCTGGGTCTTCACTATTTACTGGTAGGTATATTGACGCGATTAGCAGCGAAGGGTTAAATAATAGCTTTTTTATTTCTCAACCAAACCTATACTGTGTCCACCCTTTAGAATCGTCTCCTCGAGAGACAGAATAGGGTTTGGTGGAGAAACGACTATTTTACTTGGGTACATGTACGCACCTTTGTCTGTAGCTCTGTGGACTATAATTATGATTGGTACATGCAGTTTTATTAGCCAAATTCTGTAGACAAAAACTTGTGTAACGCTTAACTCATCCTAAACAAAGGCTAACGAAAACCCCCACCTGGCTGCTTGTCAGAATACCTATCATCAATCTGAACATATGTACATACAGAAACATGAAGATATTTAAAAACAATACATGCCTCAATCAAATTTATGTAATAAAAATGACAAGATGTTCAGCAATAAAGAAAAATGAAGAATAATTCAGAATTCAGAGAAATATAAAGACCCTTTCATGATTTATTATCCACACAAAATATTTTTCTCATATTCTAAGTAATAAGTTATTGGGAGTATTGAAAGCAATGCCATAGTCACTAACCGGTTGATATCACAGTTTAAAGAAAAACACTTATGTGCTGCACATTCATACAAGAACCTGCATATCATACTTATTGATTCAAATATATCACTTCTAACATGTAATATTCAATCCAAGATCAATCACAAGCATAGATAAAGTAACTTTTACCAACTATTGTCAAGTCCAAAAACGGAAATAAGTCTGTTAAAATTCATAGAAGTGTTATGGCTGCAGCTTTAATTATATGGCGGTAGTAACCATTTGAATCAGTAGTGCTGCTATAGTAGTGCTATTGTAAAATAATTTCAATTACATTTACCTTGTCATCACATTGAAATTATTATGAGTAGTAGTAGTAGTAGTAGTAGTAGTAGTAGTAGTAGTAGTAGTAGTAGTAGTAGTAGTAGTAGTAAAAGAAGAAGAAGTAGTAGTAGTAGTAGTAATAGTAGTAGTACTAGTAGTATTAGTAGTAGTAGTAGTAGTAGTAGTAGTAGTAGTATGAGTAGAAGTAGTAGTAGTAGTAGTAGTTGTAGTAGTAAAGAAGTAGTAGTAGTAGTAATAGTAGTAGTAGTAGTAGTAGTAGTAGAAGTAGTAGTAGTAGTAATAGTAGTAGTAGTAGTAGTAGTAGTAGTAGTAGTAGTAGTAGTAGTAGTAGTATTAGTAGTAGTAGTAGTAGCAGTAGCAGTAGTAGTAGTAGTAGTAGTAGTAGTAGTAGTAGTAGTAGTAGTAGTAGTAGTTGTAATAGTAGTAGTAGTAGCCTTTGGATCGCTCAGAAGTTTTTGTCTGCTTGTATTTAAAACACAAGCTATATTGTCTTTTTCTACAACCCATTTTATCAAGGCCAAACGCCGAGTCACTTGAGGACTCATCACAATCCAAAAGATAAGGAAATCTAATAATAAAAAAACCCGCCGGTATAGTGCCAATAGCCTCAATGAACGTGAAAGCATAATCATAAAGTCAAATCGAAGTTCTTAAAACAAGTAAACAGTAAGTAAATTCGATGTCCTCATCACAACGAAAAAGAAACACATAAAGATGTCTAAAGTATTGTCTAAAGTCCTGTGTGATTTGACATGCAGCTCCGGACGGTGTCAGCAAGCAGTACAATTTGTTTGTGTAGGTATGATACATATTCATGGTCAAATCTGCTCCCGAGGTCTAACAAACTTTTCGCCGCTTCTCGTGAAGAGAAATTTACGTCTTCCATTAAACTAACGAATATTCATGTAATATATATAATTGCAACATGACTTTTATTGACTGAACATTTACAATTAAAAGGGGTGTTTTGGCCATGGCAGAAATTGTAGAATCAGATTTATATAGTTCCGAAAGAAAACAGCAGATCCTGATCAGACAGGTCCTCTAGTAGAAGCCGAACGATTGGGTTCTACTCTGTTTTCAAAGGCGCCAAAATGCGTATATATCAGGTAAAAGTATGTCTGATTCAACTCCAATCTGTGGCAAGTTTAACCCTTTCCCTGTTCTATGTTTATTCCAAATGTCAATACCTACTGAATATTCATGGACAAATTACTTATAATGAAATCTCACAGATGGACCATTTCCGAAAGTAATGAAACAGATCTTTCAGCAAACAGAAGCAGATGCTGACCAGACTGCTCCTATAGGGGCAGTCTGATCTGGGTCTACTGTTTGCAGTGGCGTGAAAAGGTTTTTATATTGTATCATTTGCGCGCTGAATAAATGTTGAATGCATAAGTGCCGTTTGCTTACATTCTGAAAGTTAAATGACATTTCACTTTGCATGCAAAACGCAGATCAGACGATTTAATATGTTTACAAAAATAAACACAAATTCATCTCCACTTTCATAAATAGTTTACAATGTATTTGAAAATTCAGTTAATAAATATCCAAGAATGAGATGTGATTCTTCTGGTATGCATATTCATGAGGTAAAGGGTTCAACGCTGTGTATTTCATTTCTACATTAAATGTGATCTACAGTAACCCCTTCCCTAATATTGACGACTCTGTAAAAGTCACTTTGATGAAACCATTGTGATAAATAGAGCATTTGCTCCTATAGGAGCAAATGCTCTATTCATCACAATGGTTTCAAAGAACAAAATTCAAAAAGTGTCCTTTTCTCCAGTTAATGCTCCTTTTCGGTAGATTTATTCAAAGAGGTTGTATCTAAAATAGCCTATGAGGTAATGGTTAAGAAGCTCTTAACCCGTTACCCGATGAATATCCATGTAAGATATATAATGACATCATGAATTTGAATATCAGCTGAATTTTATAATGGTATATGAACGCATGGTTTATCTTAACCATAGGCATTATATTTATAGAATTCCCGGAAAAGACGGTGTCATAAGACGTCTCTTAGGGATAATTACCCACTAAGCTACATTAACAAAGCTACTGTAAATTCACCTGAATTTCATTTATGAATAATCTACGAATATGTATGCAGTCATAGATACCGAACTTATCAAAACTCTTTGGCATTCTGATTATGTCTTCAGTAATAAAGCGTAAATCAAGACATTTTCTATGGAGTAAAGGGTTATGCCATGCATTGCATTACTGCTCCACATATTTAAAACAGCAACGGTTTAAGCCCTAAATTCGGGTTCATTCAAAAGACGGTATGAAAAATGCTGAAAATGAAATCAATGATTTATCACGTAGGTACACCCAGAGGTCCAGATAAGATGCGCAAATTTAAACATTTTAACCCTTCGTTTGCTGAATTTTAAAACACATTTCTCCTTCTTTACCCATGTCCTGTGGTATAATTACACATATATTCACTGTTTACAAGTATTTCGCTGTGCAATCACTGTTGTGGAGTGCACTGGTTGCACAATCAACTTGTAAATAGTGCAGACCCTGATGAGACAGCTCCTGCAGGAGCTGTCTCATCTGGGTCTTCACTATTTACTGGTAGGTATATTGACGCGATTAGCAGCGAAGGGTTAAATAATAGCTTTTTTATTTCTCAACCAAACCTATACTGTGTCCACCCTTTAGAATCGTCTCCTCGAGAGACAGAATAGGGTTTGGTGGAGAAACGACTATTTTACTTGGGTACATGTACGCACCTTTGTCTGTAGCTCTGTGGACTATAATTATGATTGGTACATGCAGTTTTATTAGCCAAATTCTGTAGACAAAAACTTGTGTAACGCTTAACTCATCCTAAACAAAGGCTAACGAAAACCCCCACCTGGCTGCTTGTCAGAATACCTATCATCAATCTGAACATATGTACATACAGAAACATGAAGATATTTAAAAACAATACATGCCTCAATCAAATTTATGTAATAAAAATGACAAGATGTTCAGCAATAAAGAAAAATGAAGAATAATTCAGAATTCAGAGAAATATAAAGACCCTTTCATGATTTATTATCCACACAAAATATTTTTCTCATATTCTAAGTAATAAGTTATTGGGAGTATTGAAAGCAATGCCATAGTCACTAACCGGTTGATATCACAGTTTAAAGAAAAACACTTATGTGCTGCACATTCATACAAGAACCTGCATATCATACTTATTGATTCAAATATATCACTTCTAACATGTAATATTCAATCCAAGATCAATCACAAGCATAGATAAAGTAACTTTTACCAACTATTGTCAAGTCCAAAAACGGAAATAAGTCTGTTAAAATTCATAGAAGTGTTATGGCTGCAGCTTTAATTATATGGCGGTAGTAACCATTTGAATCAGTAGTGCTGCTATAGTAGTGCTATTGTAAAATAATTTCAATTACATTTACCTTGTCATCACATTGAAATTATTATGAGTAGTAGTAGTAGTAGTAGTAGTAGTAGTAGTAGTAGTAGTAGTAGTAGTAGTAGTAGTAGTAAAAGAAGAAGAAGTAGTAGTAGTAGTAGTAATAGTAGTAGTACTAGTAGTATTAGTAGTAGTAGTAGTAGTAGTAGTAGTAGTATGAGTAGAAGTAGTAGTAGTAGTAGTAGTTGTAGTAGTAAAGAAGTAGTAGTAGTAGTAATAGTAGTAGTAGTAGTAGTAGTAGTAGAAGTAGTAGTAGTAGTAATAGTAGTAGTAGTAGTAGTAGTAGTAGTAGTAGTAGTAGTAGTAGTAGTAGTATTAGTAGTAGTAGTAGTAGCAGTAGCAGTAGTAGTAGTAGTAGTAGTAGTAGTAGTAGTAGTAGTAGTAGTAGTAGTTGTAATAGTAGTAGTAGTAGCCTTTGGATCGCTCAGAAGTTTTTGTCTGCTTGTATTTAAAACACAAGCTATATTGTCTTTTTCTACAACCCATTTTATCAAGGCCAAACGCCGAGTCACTTGAGGACTCATCACAATCCAAAAGATAAGGAAATCTAATAATAAAAAAACCCGCCGGTATAGTGCCAATAGCCTCAATGAACGTGAAAGCATAATCATAAAGTCAAATCGAAGTTCTTAAAACAAGTAAACAGTAAGTAAATTCGATGTCCTCATCACAACGAAAAAGAAACACATAAAGATGTCTAAAGTATTGTCTAAAGTCCTGTGTGATTTGACATGCAGCTCCGGACGGTGTCAGCAAGCAGTACAATTTGTTTGTGTAGGTATGATACATATTCATGGTCAAATCTGCTCCCGAGGTCTAACAAACTTTTCGCCGCTTCTCGTGAAGAGAAATT
This sequence comes from Azorinus chamasolen, assembly GCA_963576725.1. Lineage (NCBI taxonomy): Eukaryota > Metazoa > Mollusca > Bivalvia > Cardiida > Solecurtidae > Azorinus > Azorinus chamasolen. The sequence continues at coordinate 69,336,291 of OY755243.1, forward strand.
TACGTCTTCCATTAAACTAACGAATATTCATGTAATATATATAATTGCAACATGACTTTTATTGACTGAACATTTACAATTAAAAGGGGTGTTTTGGCCATGGCAGAAATTGTAGAATCAGATTTATATAGTTCCGAAAGAAAACAGCAGATCCTGATCAGACAGGTCCTCTAGTAGAAGCCGAACGATTGGGTTCTATTCTGTTTTCAAAGGCGCCAAAATGCGTATATATCAGGTAAAAGTATGTCTGATTCAACTCCAATCTGTGGCAAGTTTAACCCTTTCCCTGTTCTATGTTTATTCCAAATGTCAATACCTACTGAATATTCATGGACAAATTACTTATAATGAAATCTCACAGATGGACCATTTCCGAAAGTAATGAAACAGATCTTTCAGCAAACAGAAGCAGATGCTGACCAGACTGCTCCTATAGGGGCAGTCTGATCTGGGTCTACTGTTTGCAGTGGCGTGAAAAGGTTTTTATATTGTATCATTTGCGCGCTGAATAAATGTTGAATGCATAAGTGCCGTTTGCTTACATTCTGAAAGTTAAATGACATTTCACTTTGCATGCAAAACGCAGATCAGACGATTTAATATGTTTACAAAAATAAACACAAATTCATCTCCACTTTCATAAATAGTTTACAATGTATTTGAAAATTCAGTTAATAAATATCCAAGAATGAGATGTGATTCTTCTGGTATGCATATTCATGAGGTAAAGGGTTCAACGCTGTGTATTTCATTTCTACATTAAATGTGATCTACAGTAACCCCTTCCCTAATATTGACGACTCTGTAAAAGTCACTTTGATGAAACCATTGTGATAAATAGAGCATTTGCTCCTATAGGAGCAAATGCTCTATTCATCACAATGGTTTCAAAGAACAAAATTCAAAAAGTGTCCTTTTCTCCAGTTAATGCTCCTTTTCGGTAGATTTATTCAAAGAGGTTGTATCTAAAATAGCCTATGAGGTAATGGTTAAGAAGCTCTTAACCCGTTACCCGATGAATATCCATGTAAGATATATAATGACATCATGAATTTGAATATCAGCTGAATTTTATAATGGTATATGAACGCATGGTTTATCTTAACCATAGGCATTATATTTATAGAATTCCCGGAAAAGACGGTGTCATAAGACGTCTCTTAGGGATAATTACCCACTAAGCTACATTAACAAAGCTACTGTAAATTCACCTGAATTTCATTTATGAATAATCTACGAATATGTATGCAGTCATAGATACCGAACTTATCAAAACTCTTTGGCATTCTGATTATGTCTTCAGTAATAAAGCGTAAATCAAGACATTTTCTATTAAGGAAAATACTACAAGAAGTCCTACTATCTATGGTATACGTTCGTATTACGGTGAACATTTGTTGAAACTTTTATATATAATCAACTGCAAAGTCAACTGGTGATAACAAGAGTCCGTTACTAAAATATAATATGTATCAAATGCGAAATATTAAATGATTCAAACAAAGCTCTGTGATACTTGCCACATTCCACCAAGATCTCTGCGAATACACTCTTCCTTTACAGTCCGTTTCGTTAACCCACGTGGCGTTAGATGTATGCATTCGGCAGTTTCCGTACACTCTCCAAAATGTTATTGACTCGCACATACCCGGTCTGTACAGACATTCTTCGATGCAGGTACTGTAAGAAATGTCCCAAATAATTGCGTCATCTGGTCCGGTCTTGCAAATAGCTGCCTTGAAGTTTTGCATCGGTGGGGTGGACGCACATGTGCTTTTGATAGAGGAAAAATAAACAGTTACAAGACACACGAGTTGCACGAAGAATTCCATCTATAGAAGACTTTGTGTGTTCACATCCACAAAAGAGCAATGTTCGTATCGAAATGACGTTTGATTTTCAATCATTCTGATCTGTTATTCATCCCTTAGCAGGACAAGATATATATTCGCCCTTTGTTCATATTGTCTTCTATACATCGGTTTTAAATAACGACACATACATGTTAATCTTGCTTCAGATGGGTAATCGAGGGTAATCTGTACCTCAAACTGTTTGGATACAAGTAAAACCCCAATTGACGGGTTATCTCATTTGGAACAAAACCGTTTGCAATGTCATCACCGATCCCTCTGTGGAATTCTAAAGTGTAACTTTGTCAAATGTAAACCAAACCTCACAATGTGTATTTAATATGAATAATGTAATGTAGTGTAATTGAAATAAATTGCAGCTTTGCAATGTAACTAAAGAAAAACAAGAGGGCCATGAGGCCCTGAAGCGCTCACCTGAGATACCCCAGGGACGGGTCATCATTTGTACAACCTTGGTAGAGAACCACAAGGCAAAGCAGTATGCCATTAATTAAAGGTCTAAGCCTTATAGTTTCAGAGAAAAATGATATAGGTTTCCATGAAAACTGATAAGCCAGGGCCAAGTTTCGCCCAGAGGTCATGGTCGTAAGTTGAACAATCTTGGCAAAGGACCACAAGCCAAAGCTACATGCCAAATATCAAAGGTCCAGGCCTTACAGTTTCAGTGAAGAAGATTTTTAAAGATTTTCCTGTGAAAAACTGATAAGCCCTTGGGCGGGGCCATTTTTGGCCCGGGTGTCATAATTTAAACAAGTTTGTAGAGGACCATTAGATCATGCTACATGCCAAATATCAAAGGTCTAGGCCTTACAGTTTCAGAGAAGAAGATTTTTAAAGATTTTCCTATGAAAAACTGATAAGCCCTTGGGCGGGGCCATTTTTTGGCCCGGGGTCATAATGTGAACAACGTTTCGTTCCCCCTAGCCACTGATGCTTCTGACAAAATTTGGTTAAAATCGGGTCAGCAGTTTCAGAGGAGGTGTCTTTTAAAAATGTGGACGGACACCGGACGACGGACACCGGACGGACGCCGGACACATAGTGGTCACAATAGCTCATCCTGAGCCTTCGGCTCAGGTGAGCTAACAAAAGCTGCTGAATTATTCGTAATAAAGGATTGCCCACCAGTTGTCTTATATTTATTCTAACGCTTTAACCTGCTGCTGTTGTATCTATAATTATCATTGGAAACCGACACCAAGTATAATAGTACTCGACGATGCATCTGGATCTAAACTATTCTGCTTACGTGTTTGAATAATTTTTAAAGAAATTATGACTTGAAGTTTTGGTTTCCACAGACATATTCTCAACATGCTGAATGTTAATCCGTTCAGTATGGGAAATGTCCTTTACAAAAAGTTTAGATCCATATGAGAGGGCTCCTTGAGGGACCCTCTCATCAGGTTCTGCAATGTTTGTCATGTTACAGTTTTCTTTAAGAATCCCTGCATATACTGTAATATTGATATGTTTGAATATTAAAATTGTGACGTCCATTTGAAATTTCAGCGTTGTAAGCGTTAAATGCATACTTATCTGATGATAACCGTTATCAGGTAACGGAGGTTAGTAAATACACACCCAATTATAAACTATATATTTAAAAACGGGAGTGGTATCACGTACATAAAAGTCGTCATTCACTTTTAACTTGCTGAGTAAATTCTTATCTCCAGAATATGCTGTCAACTAAGTCATAAAATCAGTTACTTACTCCATTGCCATTTTACAAGTGTCAAATAAGTTGGATCCTGTGAGACGCAGATCTACTCTGCATTTCATCTCGATCCAAACTGTTTGCGGCGATCATCACAGTTCCCCCGAATCACATTAAAGTCTAAAGCATATTCGCACATGGAAATCTCGAGTCTTTCCGTGAAAATTTGGAATGGAAATACAATAATATTTCGAATTTCGACCTTTGAATGCCGGGCTATGTAATGTAAGGTGTGGAAGAACAATAGGAAATTCTGATAACAAATTGCATGATAAATTGGCTAACGCGACAGCTAAGTGATTTTCCATCCGGTTGTATCAAATCACCATTGTGTGTAACTGAAATTTTATCCTAAAAGTGCGCTACACAGGTGTTGAATTTCTACTGAACAATCGGTTTCGTTACGAAAGAACAATAAATCATACTAGAATTTCACCATAGATAGAATGCAGTGGACGATTTAACCCTTTCCCTGTTCTATGTTTATTGCAAATTTCAATACCTACTGAATATTCATGACCAAAAAAGTTATAATGCAACATGGAAGGTGGAACATTGTAGCCATTTTAGAAAGTAAAGAAACATATCTTTCAAATTCCAAAAGCAAACAGAGTAGACCCAGATCAGATGGCTCCTAGCCATCTGATCTGGGTCTACTCTGTTTGCAAATTTGTGAAAACACGTTTATATGAGGGAAAGGGTTAAACATGTTGCTTTAATGTGATTAATGGACACTTTATTAGTATTCCTAGTATACAAATGATATGCATGTTTGTTGTATGCATATGGATACAAATAACATTGTGCAATAATTCGAATTTTGGTGTCATGTCAAATGTCTGAATGCTTCGCACTGTACATTCAATGCTGTCACAAACCCACTGCGCAAATACGAATTGCGTCATTACCCTGAATATTCGAACGTCTGACCTTTGAACCACTTTGTTATTCCTTTACTCCATGAATATTCATCCAAGGAATAATGTCTGTATGAATATTAAGTAGCTCTGTTTGCAAAGTCATTAAAAGGCGTATATCTACTAGCGGAAAAAAGAGACTGTGTATGTGTATAATGTTAATATATCCCTCAGTTTTATAAATTTAAGCTTGAAACTTTACACATGTAAGTTATGTATCTTTCTCGGTCATTTGCACTGGTCAGTGCACAAACTGCACGGGTATTTTGTCTGTCCGGCCGATGCCTCCGTTTTCACGTTGATTGTCGGCCAGCAGTCAGTCGCAAACGCGTTTGTTCCATTTACCTATCAGAGTGTAGATACATGTACCTGTAAGACAAAACAACCAGCATAACTTTGAAAAACGTCTTTGATACGCCATACCAAGGTTGACTGAAACTGACAGATGCCGCGCCGAAAATATATGAAATATCGTAGACACCTTGTGGAGACGATAATAACAATTTGGGACAAACCAGAGACCCCGCAAGGTCAGGACGTCTACGCGTAACGTCTAATCGCCAGGAGTCGTTCTTCTCTTGAACGACTCAGAACTGCTACTTTAACGACTGGAAGTATTTCTGGTCTTAGAAGAATTACTTCCCGGACGGTACGTAACTGACTGCTTGAACGAGACTTTCCACGACGTCTATCCATACGTCATTGGACGTCATCGTGCAGTACATTTCGCCTGGTGTAGACAAAACATTCCCTTCATGCAACAGGACTGGGCACGTGTTCATTTCACGGATGGGTCCAGGTTCCATTGCGACAGCAGCGACGGTCGTTATAGAGTGTACCATCTCGTCGGCCATCATTTTCATAACAGTGGTGTGACACAACGATGTCCATTCGGCGATGGTAGTGTCATGGATTGGTTTGGCATTTCATCTCATGACAGAACAGTTCTTGTGGTTGTGGACGGCACACTTACAGGCATCAGATACCGTGGCATCATCCTGGCTTATGCCCTTTCATTTGTGTAGCACCGTAACACAATGCTGCATCAAAATAACGCCCGTATGCACGTCGCGCTGGTCGTCACTGAATTCATGACCCAGAACAATGTGAATGTGCTGCCCCATTCCTGCAATGTCGTTGGATCTGTCGACTATAGAACATTGTGGAACGAGATGCAGCGTCGCTGACATCGCCTCCAAAATCTTCCGTTTACTTACCCGACCTGTCGCATGCGCTTGTGAGAATCTGAAATGGTATTCCCCAGGCATATTTCAGCATACTAGTCTCATGAGGCGCCGTTGTTAACCTTACCCTTTCAATACCAAGCTACTGAATATTCATAGGAAAAATAGTTACCACAAAATTTGGAAGGTGGAACTTTGTAGCCATTCTATAAAGTAAAGAAACAGATCTATCAAAATCCATTAGCAAACAGAGCAGACCCTGATCAGACGGCTCCTATAGGAGCCGTCTGTTCTGGGTCTACTCTGTTTGTAAATGCGTGAAAACACGTTTATATGAGGGAAAGGGTAAACAAACTTCATTTCCAATGGTGGACACATTCGATATTAATGAGCTGAACCTCGTTTAGATGACGCCTGTGAAAACTGATCTCTATCAAAGACGCTGCTGATGCCTGAACCATATCAATTCAGTTGCCTGTTAGTGTTAAATAAAGGTCAGATTAAACCATGTTTAAAATGTGTTGGTGATATCTTATAACAACTCCTAAGTTATACAGTATTTTACTACTGCACAGTTTCTTTTTTCCGCTAGAATATGTAGTAAAGGGTTAAGCTGAATAAGTCCATTTTGGCACCATTTAGATAACTTAAGACTGACAGAGTACAACTAGTAGAGAAACTGATCAAACTGCTCCTTCAGGAACATCTTGGTCTAGGTCTGCACTGTTTGCCTAAGTGTGTCTGTCCGAATTCGTATGGTAATTAGGATAACCTTCAGTATACTGAAAAGCTCATAAATGTGTCTTCGAATTCAGATTTCGAAGCAGTCTTTCTTCCAATTTCTTTTCAACGGCATAACCAAAGTGTCAAACAATATGTATTGTAATGAGGAGCGAGTCTCATCTGAGTCATTCTGTTGAAAAATGTAATGATGAACACGTCCGTGGCATTCTTAAGGTTACAGTTATAAAAAAACCCAATGTCCGTGAATATTAATTTAGTCATAAATTTTAAATTAATATACCAAAGGAATATTAATTTAAAATTTATGACTAGATTAATATTCACGGACATTGTTTTTTAAAATTACATAGTAACACTGAACTTAAGCTGTGACAGAAACCTCAGAATCAGATCTATATTATTCCATAATCAAACAGTTCCTACGGAAGCTGTCGCATCTGGTCGTTTCGTTTTGCAAATGTGCAAAATACGTCTATATGAGGGAACAACTTTGCGATTTACAAATACAACAGCACCTCTCTAAATTAACCACTTAGTAAATAATACGGATGTCTCTAAATGTAGATGCATGCTGTTTGCGAGTCGAAAGTGGCCATCACCCTGCAAATAGCCTGCCTTATAGATCTACAAACAGATGCCTTTCGAGTGGTCATAAATGGGGATATGTTTACTGTATACTATAAGTTGAATTTCTATTAACCCTTTCCCTGTTCTATGTTTATTTCAAATTTTAATACCTACTAAATATTCATGGCAAAATAATTATAATGAAATATGGAAGGTATAACATTGTAGCCATTTTAGATAGTAAAGAAACAGATCTATCAAAGTCTATAAGCAAACAGAGCAGACCCTGATCAGACGGCTCCTTTAGGAGCCGTCTGATCTGGGTCTACTGTTTGCAAATGCGTGAAAACACGTTTCTATGAGGGAAAGGGTTAACTATGCAAGTGCTCGGACTACGACTTAATCTTTCATCTGTTATAAATATAATAGACCTATTAGGAATGATATTTGTAACTAAAAAAATTTGTCTCTGACTTAAATATTGATGTCAATACCCCTACTTCTTGAGATTGTAGCATTTCAAGCTTTTGCTATAAACCAGTTGGTCATGTCATTACTGGTAATTTTGATATCATTAAAGACGCACGTCTCAGAACAACTCTCCTAACTAAAGGACCTACATATAGGTTACCTTCCCTTATTGATTTTGAACCTTGTCGAACTCATTTTGTGGAAGCTATTCAAGAATTCTGCATCACATGGTGTCGACGAGAGCATGCCGATGTTAATGCCATTTCGGATAGGAAGAAATGTATTTTCGATATTATTTATACGCATATTGCTTTTTACAAATCAATTTACCAGCTTTTACCATCTCGACCTAGAGATACATTTCGCTACATTTGAAGAAAAACATTTAAAATTTCATTCAAATTATGTTCTTGCTCTTATCGACAAGGCATCAAATAATGTAATCATTATTTGAAGATTGTATTATGTTGATGTTTTAAAGAAGGAACTAACTGGTTCACAAACTTATATGACAGTTCTAACACCTGAAAAAATATAGCCTCGGAGCTTGTTAAAATGTGCAATACTTTAATGTCTGGTCCCAACATAAAACAACATAAACTTTCTACTTTGTACTGGATTCCGAAATTACACAAAACCCTTATAAGGCGCGTTTTATTGCCAACTCCAGTTATTGTACCACTACTACTAAATTATCTAAACTTTTGGCGTCCTGTCTTACTACGATCAAAGAATATGTAAAATGTTACTGTGATAAAATATATGAAAATTCTGGTATTAATGTTTTTTGGTCCATAAAAAATCAAACTTGAATGTGAACAGTAAAACATTTATTAACTGAGCTCTTATGACTTCTCTACACCCTATACTACTCTATCTCGCCAAATTAAATTAAATTATCTGATTAAATTAAAAAAAAACTTTGCCAATTTCCCTTGCTTGTAATGTTCAATGTTCATTCTTTTCGAATTCAGAAGTTGAACATTACACATCATGAACTTGCCTTGGTGTTTGTAGATCTCTTACCTTTCTTTTAGATAATATATTTGTTTGTTATGGGGAAACCATAATATCGTCAAGTTGTTGGTATATCCATGGGTACAAAGTGTACCCCTCTTATTGCAGATTTGGTTTTGTATTGCTATGAGAGCGATTTTATGCTAAGCTTAAAAGAGTTAAGCTTAGCATAGGGTCATTAGCTTTACTGATTTAACTCCATAACTGGTCAAGACATTGGAACATTTATTAAGCGACCATTGAAAAGGTTTAAAGCTGAGTGTTAAAGACATGTGCTAGCTTAATGCAGGTCAAATTTCGTGGAGAAAACTCCTGTTGGGGATTTCCGCATTACTTTTGTCCAGATTTAAGCAACCACTTGCTATTTAAGACCCTTTCCCTCATATTGACAACTTTTGACGCCTCTGTAAAAGTCACTTTGTGAAACCATTGTGATATATAGAGCATTTGCTCCTATAGGAGCAAATGCTCTATTTATCACAATAGTTTCAAACTACACAATTCTATTGTTTTCATTTTCTCTCGTTAATGATCATTTTCGGTAGATTTATTCAAAGAGGTTGTATCTAAATATAGCCTATGAGGTAATTGGTTAAGACCCAAATGTTCAATAAATGAATTGTTGTTATAAGCCAGGTTCTTCTGTATTTGATCCAGATGAAATATCGTGAATATGTTTGAAATTCAGTAGGCGTAGGCAGTGCAGTAATTTAGCCTAGGAATTGTAATAGTTGATCCGCGAACAAGTGAATTTTCACCATGTAGCACAAACTGTAAAACCAGATCCATGATAGTTCAAACACAGCAGACACATCTGAGCTCGCCAGTCTGCTCCGTTTGCATAAAGCATCGTCTATGATGTAAAGGGAAACAACAATGTTTACCTTAGGACTGGCATCTGAATTGGGTATTGATGACACTTATCTCCCTTCTCTTCCTTGTTTGAGTCCGTCTAAGCAACACGCATGGCAACCACCTGCAATAGGGACAATACTATCCTTATGCATTAAATCCCTCTAAACCGGGATTAAAGAAGAGAAGGTGACAGGTGGTAACTAAGTAGAGGTGGAAAGTAATGTAGAAAACTCCTGCTGGGGATTTCTGCATTACTTGTTCAATAAATAAATAAATAAATAATAAATAAGACTATTTTTAGAACTAACCTCTTTATTTAATCTACCGATAGGAGCATTAACTATAGAAAAGGAGAATTTTAGAATTTAGTAGTTTTGAAACCATGCATTGTGATAAACGGGGGTTGACCGGCAGACAAACCGGCTCATACCTTGCCAGTCCCTAACTCCACCGGTACAAAACGGGACTATACCGTCGTACACCGGAGCTATACCGGCCCAATGCCGGGTGTTCACCAAAGGTATATAGTGAATGAGGTGCTCGCCAACATCCCGGATTACTAGGGACTATCACGGTAAAGCCAGGGTAGAGACCCGGACCTGCACCGGAATATACCGGCGTTGTCCCGGAATTGCCAGGATTAAGCCGGTTTGGATATCTTTCCCGGTTACTCACGGTGACCCCCGGTTGCTTTAAACATTTTAAAACATCCGGGACTGTCTGCCGGATTAAGCCGGATCAATACGGTTCATCAGGGATCTTCCCGGATGTTAAAGGTGCCGCCAGGGATGTACTCCCGGTTTGACACGGTTTCCCCCGGACCACACATCCGGGACGTACCGGGGGGCCAATCCGGGACAGTGGGAAAGGGGCTTTAAGAAAACATCCATCAAAATATCAAACAGTTTGGATCATGATATGATGCCAGCTTTTGCAAAAGAATAATTTGCACAACAAGTGCATAACTAGAATAAACTTCCTATTTTGCGACTTTAACCAATTTAATTATGCCTAATAAGTGTTCAGTAGTGATGTTTGTAAATGTTGTGTACAAACCCTGTTGTCAGGATCTGCACTGTTTGCTTTGCAAATTATATTTAATTTAAAAGGTCATACCGGTAACATTATTCTTTCGGAAATACAGCTTTTAGAATAATCAAGGGGGAAATATCAATTTCAAATCAATTATTGATGTTTGTCCTTATTCATCATGTTTATACACCATGTCTGTTTCACATTTATGCATTTGCCATGTTTAACTGTTTACTCAATAAATATACCTTTCTACACCTTTGCAAACAGAGTAGACCAAGATCAGATGGTTCTTGTAGGATGGCTCCTGTTCTGTTTGCTAATGGAATAAAATAGATGTGGTTCTACAGTTTATGCTTTGTCAAAAACTTTGCCATTTTAAAAATTGATCTAATTAATATTCATGATGTCATCATTTCTGACATGGATATTCATGGAGTAGGGTTTACCCTTTCCTCCATAAATACGCCTTTCTATGCCTCTGTAATAGTCACTTAATGAAACCATTGTGGTAAATAGAGCATTCGCTCCATAGGAGCAAATGCTCTATTTATCACAACGGTTTCAAAACTGCACAATTTTAAATTGTTCCTTTTCTCTAGTAAATGCTCCTTTTGGGTAGATTTATTCAAAGAGGTTGGATCTAAAAATAGCCTATGAGGGAATGGGTTAATACTGTACGGTCTTTCACTGTGATGTCATTTTTACGTGTGCTTGGTTTTTAGCTGACCTGAGCACAAAGTGGTCAAAATGAGCTATTGTGATAGTGTTGTAACAATTTACAGTAAAACCTCTCTATAATGGCCACTAAAATACATCAAGTATTTTGTGTTAGAGGCAGGTGGCTGCTTAAAGCAAGGTGAAAGTAAAACAGAACGTTCCTATATATTAAGCGGCCACCTGCCCTAAATACCAAATAATTAACACAATTTAGTGGCCATTATAGAGAGGTTTTACTGTATTTCAATAATGTCTCCTCTGAAATACTTAAGCCAGCCATTACTGAAGTTCGCAGAAATGGTCCTTATTCGATCTTCTTTCATTTTTTCCAAAGAATTGAAGTCCATGTTGGACAATGATGCCAACATTGTTAAAAAGACCCTGATCACACAGCTCCAAGAGGAGTCGTCTAATCTAATCTATGTCTGCTCTGTTTACAATGGCTTAAAAAGGCATATATGTGGAGTAAAGGGTTAATACTGTTATTTCTATGTAGTACTAAACAATGCATTCTTTTCTTCAGGGTATATTTGTGACAAAGGTGCTGCCAGAGGGCCCTACTTCTCACTGTCTCAGGCCAGGGGACAAACTGCTGGAGGTAAGTACTGCTGGGTTTGTCTGTGCCAGGGACTTTTAATAACCTGTACTAGAACCTGTCTGATTAATCCTTTCCTCCATAAATATGCCTTTCTACGCCTCTGTAAAAGTCACATGCAAATTACAAAATTCTAAAAAATGTCCTTTTCTCTAGTCATTTTGTACAAACTGATATTAAACCAGTCTTTGAAAATGCAATTTAGCGAGTCTAGGTCAAGTTTAATAACATTTTCCAAGACGAGTTTAAGACATGCATCAGTTTGTACAAAATGACTACGAGCATCATACATTTTTTTTATCACATAAATTATTTCGACCAAAAAAAGCCTTTTTGACAGTTTGACAGGTCCTACTTGTACATTTCTATATGCGACATGGTGTTTCTACATGACGTCACGGCTTACATTGAACATGTGTAATATAGAGAAATATGTGATGGCTATATCAAGTCAAATACAGGGAGGTTATTGTGAAATTGTGATAAAAAAAAATCCTTCAAAATACAAGTACATAAATATATGTAGACTGAAAGCAATGCAAAAAGCTCCTATAGGAGCTTTCTGCATTGCCTACATTCTGCATTAAGCAGCCACCTGTGTACAAATTGCAAGAAGCTCCTTTTATAAAGTGTTATGCCCTGGGAACATTTATTAGAGATTATGCGGTACTTTTTTTACGCAGGTCAATGGATTGGACTTTACAGACATTGACCACAGACGAGCTGTCAGCGTGCTGAAAAATACGGGTAACACAGTGCAGTTAAGTGTAGAAAGGGAGACAAGCTGACTAGAGGAGCAGCAGGCAGTCACATGGATATAGAGTAGATCCCAGGGCCATTGGGAGGAAAAACAATTGGACATGTTTGTGATGTCTGCTGCCAAACTACTTAAAACTGAACAATGTAAAACAAATTGTCCCGGGATATCATAAAGGTCACCAGCCCAAAGAATATGTAGTATGCCTTTCGAATCCAGCTCAAATTCAGTTATATTCAGTGCCTGAAATGTTTGTAACTTTGTCATTTTATATCTGAACACCTGGGGAAATGTTGCAACAAAGAGACATATTGCCAATGTGCAAAAATCTTCATTTCTCCACCAAAATCAAAGCAATGATATCTCATTAGAATTGTCACATTCTAATGAGAAGTCATAACTGCAAGTTTGATAGAGAAATGAAGAAATTATTGTATCAATTTTTTTTCACTTACCTGTCTTAACCCTTTACCTCATAGAGACACTTTACACGCAGGCAGAGTAGACCCAGATCAGACTGCTTCTGTAGGAGCCATCTGATTTGGTCTGCTCTGTTTGCATATAGAAAAATATTGATCTGAGTCTATAGTTTCTGCCATGGCCAAATAGTTCTGTGTTCATATACTATAATAAATTATTCAGGTAATGAGTAGATTGGAGGCATCTTTAACCCATTACCTCATAGGATATTTTTAGATACAACGTCTTTGAATAAACCTACCGAATGGGAGCATTAACTAGAGAAAAGGAAAATTTTAGAATTTTGTAGTTTGAAACCATTGTGATAAATAGAGCATTTGCTATATTTATCACAACGGTTTCACAAAGTGGATTTTACAGAGTCGTCAATATGAGGGAATGGGTTAAGACTTACTATATTTTAGATTCATGCCCGTAACAAGTCACGTCTGTTTTTGTGATTTGTGGCCAGCATTCTTTTAACCCTTTCCATGTTCTATATTTATTCCAACTTTTGATACCTACTGAATATTCAGGGACAAAATAGTTATAATGAAATATGGAAGGTGGAACATCGTAGCCAATTTAGAAAGTAAAGAAACAGATCTATCAAATTTGTTCAGCAAACAGAGCAGACCCTGATCAGATGGCTCCTATAGGAGCCATCTGATCTGGGTCTACACTGTTTGCAAATGCTTGAGAATGCGTTTATGTGAAGGAAAGCGTTAAAATGTACTTTACCTGATGAATATTCATGTAGGAAAGAATGGCATCATGAATACCGATAGTAATAAGGTGAAGTTTTATTAATGGCGTATGAACACAGGAGCATTTATATGAAGGAAAGGGTCACTGTTAACTATCAGTATGATGGTGCTAGTCCAAGCCATAATTGCATTTTTCATAGCTATTCTTCTACATCCATGACTAGAACTGAAATGTAGCTACCCTAAAATATCTGTAGGAGACGTCTGATCAGCGTATACTCTGTTTGCTTATAAAATTTTGACAGTTTCTACCAAATACAAACAAGCGGGTGGTTATATTCAGACAATAACTATTCATTCATGATGTCATTATTTCTTAAATGAATATTCAACAGGAAAAAGTAGAATCACATTTAGTGATATCTAATTGCATATCTAACTATATTTAATCTTGACTTTTTAAAGCATTTTTCTTATTGAAAAACATTTATCTTAAAATCCTTTTCTTAGTTTTTATCATATTGATACTGTGAATTTTATTATTGAAAAAATTAAGTAACTTCTCTAAACAGATGTTTGAATGGTAAACATTGTACACCCGAATGTCTTGATCTACATTGTTGAAACAAATTGTGAGGTACTCTATAATCTCATTTGAACCTTTATTTAACCCTTTCCCTCATATAAACGTGTTTTCACGCATTTGCAAACAGGGTAGAGCCAGATCAGATGGCTCCTAGAGGAGGGTCTGCTCTGTTTGCTAACAGAATTAGATAGATCTGTTTCTTTGCTTTCTAAATTGTCTACAATGTTGCACCTTCTATATTTCTTTATAACTACGTTGTTAATGAATATTCAGTAGGTATTGAAATTTGTAACAAACATAGAACAGGGAAAGGGTTAACCCTTTCCTCCATGAATATTCATGTTAGACACCATGAATATTAATTAGAATAATTGTTATAATAGCTCATTGACACAGAAAATTTGCTCATGGCAGGAACTTTAGAATCATATATCAATATTATATAATAAGCAAACAGAGCAGACCTGGATCAGATGGCTCCTTCGCAAACAATGTAGACTAATATCAGATGGCTGTTGTAGGAGCAGTCATCGGGGTCTGGTTTGTTTGCTTATGAAATGACATAGATCCATTTCTGCAATCCCTGTCTTAGTGAAAAGTTTCTTGCCATTGTTAAATTCAAGTATTTATGTATAACATGATTATTAATTAAGTAAAGGGTTAAAGTGTTCAGTATAGAAGAAACACGTGGAATGGAAAAATGGGCTCGGAGATCTGGTAATATTTTAAGGCTTGACACAAAGGTGTTTACCAGTTTCTTTACTGTTTTAATATTTCCCTGTTCTGTGTTTATTCCAAATTTCAATACCTACTGAATGTTCTTGGAAAAAAGTGTTATAATGAAATATGGAAGGTGGAATATTGTAGCTATTTTAGAAAGTAAAAAAACAGAACTATCAAATTCCACTAGCAAACAAAACTGACCCTGATCAGATGGCTCCTATAAGAGCTGTCTGATCTGGGTCTACTTTGTTTGCAAATGTGTGAAAACTTTTTTATATGAAGGAAAGGGTTAAACAGTTTCAGATTGATGTGTGATTCTGTTTCTTTTAATGTGAGGTAATTTCTTTTGAGAATTGAAACAGAATGCAATATTTTGCAGTTGTCAGTAACAAAACTGTAGATGGCAGATTTAGGGAATTCATTAAAATAGTTTCTCTGCCAAACCAATCTTGTTGGTACTCATTAGAATCGTCCCTGTCATGTTTGTACTCATTTGAAACACATCGATTCAAATGAGTATGAACGTGACAGGGATTAGCAAGCAAATAAGAGATTTGAATAGATCAGCACTCCCCTACTGTTCAGCTCTGTAAAGTACTCAGCTTGCTAAAGGTTAGGTAATGCTATGTGAACACCAATGTGCTGGGTAACAAACAATATCAAAGTGTGCTACAAAGGATTGTGCAAACTATATTGATTTATAAGTGTTTATCCAATATTTAACCCTTTATTCCATAGATATGCCTTTAAAAACAAAATAATTATGCAAACTACATTGATCTATACATGCTTATCCAATATTTCAGCCTTAATTACATAAATAGGCTTTCAAAAACAGAGTATACCCTTTAGGAGCTGTCTGATCAAGGTCTGCTCTGTTTGCTTATGAAATGATACAGATCTGATTCTACAGCTTCTGTCTGATAAATAAATTCCCTTGTTCATAGTGCCATTATATAAATATTCATTTGATTGATATTAATGATGTCATTAATTTTTAGATGAAAATTAAATAAAATATATTCATGTAGTAAAGGGTTAATAAATTAAGAAATCCGTCCTATGTACAGAAATGTATATATATATATATATATATTTTTTATGGCCAAATATTCCTGTGTCTATGTTCACAGTTAATCTATTTGATATTCATGAAGTCATTATTTTTTAAAGGAACATTCATGGGGTAAAGGATTAAATGAATAGTGGAATAGCAAGTAGTGTTGAACCTGATTACACACTTCCTTCAGGGGCAGTTTGATCTTGGTTTACAAAACTTTACACCATTTGTGTAAGTGTGTCTAGCTGAATATTAAACCTTTTCCTGTTGAATATTCTTATAAGAAATACTGACATCATGAATACTGGTATTTATTAGCTGAATTATGGAAATGATTTATGCGTACACAGGATTGATTTAACTCTTTCCTCCATTAATACGACTTTACAAACAGAGTAGACCCAGATCAGACGGCTCCTATAGGAGCCGTCTGATCAGGGTCTGCTCTGTTTGCTTATGATAAAGTATAAATATGATTCTACAGTTTCTGGTATAGCCAAACATTCCTGTGTCCATGTGATATTATAACAAATTAATCTAATTAATATTATAACATCATTATTCCTTCATGAATATTCATGTAGGAAAAGGTAAGATACCTTTTTAATGTAGAGGGACTTTTTTTGGTAGCATTTAACCCTTTACCTGGTATAAATACCTTTTCATGCCTTAGCAGTCATAGTAGACCCAGACAAGATTGCTCCTGCAGGAGCCATCTGATCAGCGACTGCTGTTTGCTTACAGATTTCTGTAGATATTATACTACAGGATAAAAGAAAATCCTTTGTGTATGTACTATTATAAGACATCGACCAATAAATCTACTCATTTGTAAGTCATTATTTCTTATATTAATATTGTACAGGTAAAAGGTTAACACGGAATGAAGTAAATACAATGTATGTTTTATTAATATACTCTTATCTGTATCAAATTCTTATATGTACAATGTCCTGCTTGGTGAAAATTTTAATCAAACTTTTCCTGAATTAATTTTTATTAAATGAGTTTATAATCAATTATATTTTGACTTTTACTTTTTCGATATATATTTTTTTTATTCTGCCTCCTTGCTGTTTTCTGCACATGTGAAAAATATATTGTACTTTTGCAAGTTGCTTAGTGTCGAAAGGATTGAATATATTTTGTAAGTGTTAGGATTAAAGACTATGTAAAAGAAATCAACATTACAAGGTAAATGACAGCATCATTTCATCATTGTATATAAATCATGGTTTCATACCATAGTATGTCCACTTCAAAGTGACTACGTAATGAATAATCATTAATCTCTTTAACGCTTTCCATGTTCAATTTTCATGTAAGAAATAATGATACATGTATCATGAATATTTATTAGCTGAAGTTTTATAATGTAAACTTTTAAAGGATTGTTTTTTGCTTGGACAAAAATTGTAGGATTATATCATGTCAAAAGCAAACAGAGCAGACCCTGATCAGACGGCTCCGATAGGAGACATCTGATCTGGGTCTACTCTGTTTATAAATAAGTGAAAAGGTGTTTATATGAAGGAAACGTTAAACCATTTCTCCATAAATATACCTGAAAATGACTTTTTTAAAGAGTAGTCTCAGATCGTCATGAAGGTGCCACCTGAGTATGGTCTACTCGGTTTACAAAGGCATCTCTATCAGATGAAAGATGCAAGTTGGTCATCATTAATCCTACACTCCATAAATATGCTTTTGCAAACAGAGTAGACCAAGATCAGACGGCTCCTATAGGAGTCATCTAATGAAGGTCTGCTATGTTTGCTTAAGGAATGATATAGATTTTATTATACAGTTTCTACCAATACCAAAACATCCTGTGTACAAATGCCATTATAAAAAAAATCAGCTAATAAATATTCACAATGTCATAATTTCCTACATAAATATTCATGCTGGATAGGGTTGCTCTAAAGAGGTAAACATCAATGCAAAGCATCATTCATCTTAGTCTCAGGGTTATCATATTGTAATAAAGAAAAATTCCATTTCTCATTATTTTTTTATTTGCACAAAGTGCCAAGGGGAGCTATTGGAATCACCCTGTCACCATTTTCCATCATCAGTTGTCAACAGTTACATCACCTCCTAAACTGTTGCCTGATTTTTTTTAACAAATTTCACAGGAATTATCTGCAGGTGATCATTTTTCATATTTATATAAATCATTCTGGTCACAAGTTTCAATACCTACTGAATATATAGTATAGCCATTTTTTGAAAAACAGAGCAGACCCTGATCAAATGGCTCCTTTAGGAGCCATCTGATCTGGGTCTTCTCAGTTTGCAAATGCGTGAAAAGATGTTTACATGAAAGCAAGGGTTAGTTGACATTTTATTAGAACAAAACCTCCTCTTTAGAGAAAAATTAGCTTTCAGAATTGCAACAAATAACATTGTTTTCCAGAGATAAAAGAGTAAACAGAAAGATTAAATGACACTTGTGAGTAGGTGCAATGGTAGAGTTTTTTAAAAACTTTTTTTTTACAGAAGTATTACTGTTCACTTACATTGAAAGTTTCTTTAGATACACTTCAATGTTATTAGTTGTGATACATATCAAATTAGATACATTAAATATGCTTGTTACCATGGTTACCCTCAGTATTCGGACAAATGTAGGCAAATAGTGCAGACCAAGATCAAAGTGCTTCTTCAGGAGCAGTTTGATCAAGGTCTACATTATTTGCTGCTATGACAGTGTAAGTTAACTGATTCCCTCATAGGTTATTTTTAGATCCAACCTCTTTGAATAAATCTACCAAAAAGGAGCATTTACTAGAGAAAAGGAATTGTGTAGTTTTGAAACCATTGAGATAATGGGCGCATTTGTTCCTATCACAATGGTTTCACAAAGTGACTTACAAAGGCGTCAATATGAAGGAATGGGTTAAAAGGCATCAAAATGGTGACAAATTGAATGACTAGGCTTTACAGGTTGATGGAGAGTGGGGCGAGTTTTGGTGTCTGAATATTTAGGGTTAATAGGGTATCTTACACTGTACAGTAGAACCTGTGTTAACCCTTTCCTTCATGTAATTGCATTTTCATGCATTTGCAAAAAGAGTAGACCCAGATCAAAGGGCTCCTGAAGGAGCCATATGATCAGGGTCTGCACTGTTTTCTAATGGAATTTGATAGATCTGTTTCTTTACTTTCTTAAATGGTTAGAATGTTCCACCATATATTTCATTAAAAATATTTTGTCCATGAATACTTAGTAGGTATTGAAATTTGTAATATATATAGAACAGAGAAAGGATTAAGCGACCATCAAAAAGAGGTCTAATTATAGATATGTAAGGCAGGTAGTCAGTTGATGCAGGTCAAAAGTAATACAAAAAGCACCTGCATTACTTTTGCCTTGAATTAAGTAACCACCTGCAAAACTGTGTTCAATAAATAGTCAGTACATTTGTATAACTAGATATGAAGATAAGAGGAGTGTTAATTTATTAAACCTTTTTATTCCCCCGTTGACAATAGTCAGGGGGCATTATGTTTTGCACATGTCTGTCCGTCCGTCTGTGTGTCACACTTTTAGGTGCAGCTGGTTGTTACAGTTTTTTCAGGTGTTATATGTCAGTAATTTCTACACCTATACACATGAAACTTCAATACACATCAATTACAATCTGTGCTATCATTTGGCACCCCACCCATGCTGCCTGCAAGCCCAAGGTCAAGGTCAAATGACTTGGAAATTTTACGTGCAGTTGTCACATTTACGCGCAGTTGGTTTTCAGTTTTATATCTCCCTAACCACTGTAGCTATTGCCATGGAATTGCATATACACATTAAACACCATCCATACTTTCATTGCGCACCCAGCCCATGCTGCCTCCAAGCCCAAGGTCAAGGTCAAACGACTTGGAAATTTCATGTGTAGTTGGTTGTCACAGTTTTTTCATCGTCTTATGGAATATTGCATATACGCATTAAATACCATCTGTACTTTCATTGCACACCTTACCCATGCTGCCAGCAAGCCCAATGTCAAGGTCAAATGACTTAGGAATTATTTGTCAGATTTAAGTGCAGTTGGTTGTCACAGTTTTTCGTCTTATATCTCCCTAACCACTGTAGCTAATTGCATGGAATTGCATATACACATTAAATACCATCTATACTTTCATTACGCACCCGACCCATGCTGCCCGCAAGCCCAAGGTCAAGGTCAAACGACTTAGGAATTTTACTTGCAGTTGGTTGTCACAGTTTTTTCATCGTCTTATATCTTACTCACCGCTATAGCTATTGGCATTGAATTGCATACACATTAAACACCATCCATACTTTCATTGCACACCCAGCCCATGCTGCCCGCAAGGTCAAGGTCAAATGACTTAGGAATTTTACGTGCACCTAGGCAAGCACCTACACGGGGGCATCACTGTGTCTTACAGACACAATTTTCTAGTTTATTTTGTCTGTCAAGGCCTGCCATGGTTGTACTCATTAGAATCGCCTCAGAAAAGTGATTCTAATCAGAACCATCAATATCACATTTTGCAAGATTAATACCAAATACCAGAGATGTATGTAATGATGCATATTCGAGTACAGTAAAACAGCTCTAAACCAGACATATAATTTAGTATAAATATCGGTTTTTGAGACAGGCGGCAGGCTTCATGCTGGGTGAAAATCATGCAGAAAACTCCTAGAGGAGCTTTCTTTGTGACTTTCTTGTAGCATTAAGCAGCCACCTGCTTAAAAGTATCTAACTCGTTTCTGCTAGAATTCCGGTTTAGAGTGGTTTTACTGTAATAAAATTTTCATTTCTTGATGAAACCTTATGTTATGACCACTCTTTAGAATCGTCTCGAAGAGACAATTCTAAAGAGTAGTCATACCCTCGGGTTTGGTGTAGAAATAAAGGAAATTTTCATTTCTTGATGAAACCTTATGTTATGACCACTCTTTAGAATCGTCTCGAAGAGACAATTCTAAAGAGTAGTCATACCCTCGGGTTTGGTGTAGAAATAAAGGAAATTTTCATTTCTTGATGAAACCTTATGTTATGACCACTCTTTAGAATCGTCTCGAAGAGATAATTCTAAAGAGTAGTCATACCCTCGGGTTTGGTGTAGAAATAAAGGAGCTATTCTTAAAAATGTTTTATTTTAAGAATATTTCATGTACTTGTTTTAAAATACTCCTCTCATCTAGAGATCTGTGTATATACTAGCCAGTATTAAATGGAAAATAGTGAAATGTTATGTGCTGATCAACTTTTAACACAAGGTCTAAACGGTTTTATTTATTTTGGAAGTAGAGAGTAGCTGTATCATCCAGTTTTAGTGTAAATATTGTAAAAAAGGCTTGATTATATATTCTAGTATTTCATATTGGCAAAAACATTTTTATTTTCATTATATGTACTATTATTTATAATAATCAATGGTTTTCATAGTTTTAACTGTGAAATATGATGATTTTTTTTATTGAAAATATGTTCCAGATTGGAACAAAAATAAAAGTATTGAATCAAAGTGTCATGTGTTTGAAACTTTTTTGTTAGTACTACCAAACGTGTAGATAATTATGTCTACGCCATGGGGAGACATATTGTTTTGCAAGACTTGTCTGTATGTCTGTTGTCCCTCCGTCCGTCTGTCCATCCATCCGTCCGTCTGTCACAAAATTGTGTTGTTTTTTATCTGTGATACCAGTAAGGATAGAGTCACCTAACATTACAGGAATGTTGACCAGCATGAGTTGTTGTGCACCTGGGGTTTCTGAATTGTCTCCCCCTGATAATTTTTGAGTTATAGTTCCAGGTGATTTAAAATTAGACTACTTTGTCTCACGTGTATTTATGGAACCGCTAGGGCTAGAGTACCAAACTTCACAGGAATGATGACCAGCATGAGTTGGTGCGCCTGTTTTTATGCCACCTCCCCCACCCCCAACGGCGGGCATATAGTACATGTAATCGCAGTGTCCGTCCTTCCATCCGTCCGTCCGTCCTAAATTTCGTGTCTCTTCTGTAAATTTTATCTGTGAATGGATTTCAAAATAACCTGGCACAAATGTTCACCATACAAAGACGACGTGTCGCGTTCTGGTCCATGAGTCAAGGGTCAAGGTCAAAGGTCGGGGGCATAAGTGTTTCACAAACACACTCTTGTTTTTAGCTCACCTGGCACAAAGTGCCAAGGTGAGCTTTTGGGATGATCCTATGTCCGGCGTCGTGCGTATGTGCGTTGTGCGTCGTGCGTACGTGCGGGCGTCAACAATTTACTTAAACATCTTCTTCTCTTGAACTACAAAGCCTAGAGCTTTGATATTTGGTATGTAGTATGATGTAATGGTCCTCTACAAAGATTGTTGAAATTATGTCCCCCGGGCCAAAAATGGCCCCGCCCCAGGGCTTATCAGTTTTTCAGAGGAAAATCTTTAAAAATCTTCTTCTCTGAAACTGTAAGGCATAGACCTTTGATATTTTGTATGTAGCAATATCTAATGGTCCTCTACTAAGATTGTTCAAATTATGACCCCTGGGCCAAAAATGACCCCGCCCCGGGGCTTATCAGTTTTTCATAGGAAAATCTTTAAAAATCTTCTTCTCTGAAATTGTCAGGCATAGACCTTTGGTATTTGGTATGTAGCATCATCTAATGGTCCTCTACTAAGATTGTTCAAATTATGACCCCCAGGACAAAAATGGCCCCGCCCCAGGGCTTATCAGTTTTTCATAGGAAAATCTTTAAAAATCATCTTCTCTGAAACTGTAAGGCATAGACCTTTGATATTGGGTATGTAGCATGATCTAATGGTTCTCTACTAAGTTTGTTCAAATTATGACCCCTGGGCATAAAATGGCCCCGCCCCGGGGCTTATCAGTTTTTCATAGGAAAATCTTTAAAAATCTTCTTCTCTGAAAATGTAAGGCATAGACCTTTGGTATATGGTATGTAGCATCATCTAATGGTCCTTTACTAAGATTGTTGAAATTATGACCCCCCAGGACAAAAATGGCCCCGCCCTAGGGCTTAATAGTTTTTCATCGGAAAATCTTTATAAATCTTCTTCTCTGAAACTGTAAGGCATAGACCTTTGATATTTGGTATGTAGCATCATCTAATGGTCCTCTACTAAGATTGTTCAAAATATGACCCCTGGGCCAAAAATGGCCCCACCCCGGGGCTTATCAGTTTTTCATAGGAAACTCTTTAAAAATCTTCTTCTCTGAAAATGTAAGGAATAGACCTTTGGTATTTGGTATGTAGCATCATCTAATGGTCCTCTACCAAGATTGTTCAAATTATGACCCCCAGGACAAAATGGCCCCGCCCCTAGGGCTTATCAGTTTTTCATAGGAAAATCTTTAAAAATCATCTTCTCTGAAACTGTAAGGCAACAGACCTTTGATAGTTGGTATGTAGCATCATCTAATGGTCCTCTACTAAGATTGTTCAAAATATGACCCCTGGGCCAAATATGGCCCCGCCCCAGGGCTTATCAGTTTTTCATAGGAAAATCTTTAAATATATTCTTCTCTAAAACTATAAGGTATAGACTTTTGATATTTGGTATGTAGCTTTATTTAATCGTCCTCTACCAAGATTAATCAAAATATGACCACGGACCAAAAATGGCCCCGCCCAAGGGCTTATCAGTTTTTCATAGGAAAATCTTTATAAATCTTCTCCTCCAGAACTGTAAGGTCTAGGCCCTTGATATTTGGTATGTAGCATCATCTAATGGTTTTCTACCAAGATATTCAAATTATTACCCCTGGGTCAAAAATGGCCCCACCGCCCTTGGGCTTATCAGTTTTTCATATGAAAAGCTTTAAGAATCTTCTTCTCCAAAACTGTAAGGCAGAGACCTTTAATATTTGGTATGTAGCGCTATCTAATAGTTGTCTACCAAGATTGTTCAAATTATGTCCCCTGGGTTGAAAACGGCCCCGCCAAGGGGCATATCAGTTTTTCATAGGAAAGTTTTGAAAAATCTTCTCTTAAACATCTTTAAAAGTCTTCTCTGAACTTGTAAGGCATAGACCTTAGATATTTGGTATGTTGCATTATCAAATAGTCCTCTACCAAGATTTTCAAATTATGAACCCCGGATCAAAATTGACCCCGCCCTGGGGCTTAACAGTTTTTCATAGGAAAATCTTTAAAATATCTTCTCCACCAAATTTGTAAGTTCTAGACTCTTTATATTTAGTATGTAGCATCATCTAATGGTTTTCTACCAATATTTTTCAAATTATGCAATCTGTCATTGAAATCATTAATCTGTTACGAACAGGTGAGCGATTAAGGGCCATCATGGCCCTCTTGTTTAATTGTCTACCCCTGATAACTGAAGTTATTGCCCCTGATGACTTAAAAGTTAGACAAACTTTACTTTGTGTCGCGCATATCTCGGAATGTTGACAAGCATCCGTTGTTGTACACCTGGGCATTTTGAATTGTCTCCCCCTGATAATTGTTATTGCCCCTGATATGATTACTTGAAATTAGAGAAACTTTGTGTCGCGCATATCTGAAAACGATAGGGCTAGAGTCACCAAACTTTACAGGAATGGGTATTTGAATTGCCTCCCCGATAACCCCTGTTAACCTAAATTTAGGAGCCATCTGATATGGGTCTTCTCTGTTTGCAAAGGCAGTGTTCTAAAGATCTATTTATGGAGCAGTGTGTTAAAGTGACAGTTCCTGCCAGGCGCGGATTTAAGGGCGCAGAGCCAGCGTACATCCACCCCCTAAAATTGCTAAAACTTTGTGACTCATTTTATTACATCTAGATCTAATAAAAACCAATAAAACAGTGATTTAATCTGAGATTTTCTCTCCCTGCTCGCTCCATTCGAACCGTTCGACTTAATTACTCTTTTCGCAGGCCACTTTACTCTTGTACTTTTACACCAAGTCTAATCCTTTTATATGGACAACTAGTTGAGACAAAGGTGAGCAAATGTGTTAGTTTATGTTAAATTATGCCCTTTTTTCATACTTCTGTTTTTTCCTATTAGCTGAACTAAACATGCATCCCAGTGGGGTCAGTACACATGCACTATACCTTACAAAAACAGCGTTGGCGAGGAAAATATGCTAGTAGGAACTGGCCATATTTGGTGACGTTGAATGATAAATTGCACATATAGTGCCTACATGTTTTTTATTCAGGGGACGAAGCGATTGGGCAACCTTTCTTTTTCTTCATTTTCTCCATTTTTCTTGGTGTTGCATGATAAATAAACTAATGTATGATATATCTGTAAGAGCGTGTATTACAGTAAAACCTCTCTATAACGACCACTGACTTGTGTTAACTAGTTGGTATTAAGAGCAGGTGACTGCTTAAAGCAAGATGAAAGTAAAACAGAACGCTCCTGCAGGAGCGTTCTGTTTTACTTTCACCTTGCTTTAAGCAGCCACCTGCCTTTAACACAAAATACGTGATATAATTTAGTGGTCGTTGTAGAGAGGTTTTACTGTACATGATCTGTAGATGTAAATCAATGCGCCTTGTGAGAATATCACGGACAACACAACCACGAATGTGATACAAACATTCATACCGACACTTCGTGTAATATTCGCTATTTATCATGCAACGTCACCAAATATAGTTCAAATTTCTAGATCAATTTCTGAAATCCTATAGGAATAAACACAGGGGGCCAGAGCGTAGGGCATAAATTGACCAAAAAACCCCAAAAAATGACCCCCGAAAAAAAAATATATATGAGTATATATTATAGACAAGGGTTCGAACTGTCAACAATGCCATTTCACTACCTCCCGTAATAAACACGTCATATTTTTTTCACGTATTGATCAAATCGACTAGATCCAACTTTTCCAAATACCTAAATAGTCACACTAATGATAACCATTAACACTTATCGTGTATTTTTTCTTGATCTCGAAAACGAAATAAAAATCCGAGCAAAATGTTGCTCATTTTACTAGGTTGTCAAAGTTCGTGCAATCGTCAATTTCAAGACTGAACAGCAACATAACGCCATGCAGGGGAGAAACGGCAGCATGCAACCAATAAACGAACATATAATATGTAACTTGCCAGCATTAATCACCCGCGAATCGCTCTCGGGTCCACCGATTTCGCAATCTTTCTGTTCAAACCGTCAAATTTCAAGCTGGCTTTCCATGTTGAATCACGTGACTGCAGATGTAAGAGCGTTTGTAAGCTGCCGTTTCATTGGATGTCATGTGGACCCGGCCAATGAAATGACAGCTTACATCTGCAGTCACGTGATTCAACATGGAAAGCCAGCTTGAAATTTGACGGTTTGAACAGAAAGATTGCGAAATCGGTGGACCCGAGAGCGATTCGCGGGTGATTAATGCTGGCAAGTTACATATTATATGTTCGTTTATTGGTTGCATGCTGCCGTTTCTCCCCTGCATGGCGTTATGTTGCTGTTCAGTCTTGAAATTGACGATTGCACGAACTTTGACAACCTAGTAAAATGAGCAACATTTTGCTCGGATTTTTATTTCGTTTTCGAGATCAAGAAAAAATACACGATAAGTGTTAATGGTTATCATTAGTGTGACTATTTAGGTATTTGGAAAAGTTGGATCTAGTCGATTTGATCAATACGTGAAAAAAATATGACGTGTTTATTACGGGAGGTAGTGAAATGGCATTGTTGACAGTTCGAACCCTTGTCTATAATATATACTCATATATATTTTTTTTTCGGGGGTCATTTTTTTGGGTTTTTTGGTCAATTTATGCCCTACGCTCTGGCCCCCTGTGGGAATAAACTTTGCCGCCGCTTTCTTGACATATTTGGCCAGTGATAAAAGTATCCACTATATAATTTGGCATATGTTAACATATATAGGCTATATTCTTACCTACACTGATATAAACTGACCACCTCTGGTCTTCTCTTCTCTGTCAGAACAGTGGAAAATGAACTGGGGATCCATCAATTTTCACCAGAAATATAATTGGAACTTTTTGACTATTCTTGGCCCGCCGGAATTAGCCGAATAGCTACGATTACCAGAAACAATAGTGAGTAAGAGAGTTGGGTTTTACGGCACCGCGACACTAAATAGTCATATAGCGCCAAGAAGAAAGCTATATAACACTCTATATAACAAAAAGGGTGAACGGGCCGTAGGCGAGTTGTTCAGGGTCTACATTCTTAGACACGTATAGGTGTAGTAGGGCTGTATTGTTAACTGTAGTAACGCTCAGATGTTACACTGTAGAATGTAGAGTGGTAGATGGAAAACTGCTCCGATAGTATTTTATATGTTTATTATGTATCCTGGAATTCCAGTTCGTAATATATAAAAGTGGTAATCCACAAACATTAAAATAACAAGTCCAAGATAAAAACGTATCTGTATGAAAGTAAAGTAATTTCGTCAGGATATCCTGAATACTAGAAATCTAGCATGACCTAAACACGTGTTTCCTTTCCCAACTCTAAATTGTAACTCCCTGCATCAGGGACATTTTTTAATATATCCCGTGACGTTTTTGACAGATCATTTATACACAAAGAATCTGATCTTAGCAAGCTTATTTTGATTCTTATCGCATCTTAATTGATGAAATCTTACGTAATAGCTATCACCCACCGCCGGTATATGATTGTATCTGGCGCTCTGAGTGACATTTATCACGTAAGATAATGATCTGGAGATCAACTGTAAATAACGAAATATTTATCAGTCTGACATAGGAATTACTAACATGTAGTGAAACTTCTGTACAGCGATCTCTTCATGCATATTCATTAGTGCATTAACCGTTTACTCCATGTATATTAATGTGGAAAATAATGACATCGTGTAAATCAAATAGATTCATTTTTATAATAGCACTACAAAAGTAGATCTATTGGAAAATAAACGATTATATACATTAACCTTTAGTCTGCTGAGAAAATTATTTTCACAGAAATTTTCACCTAATGCATTTTCGAAATTCAAGCTATAATGAATTTATAACATATATATATATATATTTACATATATCCTGAAAGTCGGAGATCCTTCCAAAGCAAAATTAGTAATGCGAACACAGAAAATTGCAGACTCGGGTTTATTGAGCTTGTTCATGAGTAGTAATTAAAAGTGCAACACTACTCACGCCCCTAGCACCGGCTTAAGCAGAATTCAATTTTCAAAACAAATAACATCAAAACTAATGATTATGAAGGACCAGAAAATATAATATTACTGAGAATGAAGATTATCCTGTCAAAATACATGCCACATTTTTGTAACACGTGTAATACGTGAATACTGTCTTGATTGTATAATGAATTTGTCTACCAAAATGCAACCAGGGTGTCAAACAGTTTGGATCCTTCCTGATGAGACGTCGAGTTACTCGGCGCCTCATATGGATCCAAACTGTTGGCATAGGTATTCACTCATCCACCCATAGCAAACTAAGGTTGAACGAATACAAGTGAAGCAACTCTTACAATATTTTTGGCGTTTCGTCTTTTTTATATCCACGATGTCATAATTAAAATTAGTCAATTCAATATTATCAGGATGTCAAACAGTTTTGATCCTGATAGACACCGAGTTTCTAGGCGTCTTATCTGGATCCAAACTGTTGGCAAAGGTATTCACTTATCCTTCCGAGACAGGCTAAGGTGTACACAAGCGAAGCAACTCTTACAATATTTTGTTTTGGTATGAATAATCTCCCTTGTAATATTCAGTCTAATGCAAATGCTTTTTATCTCCTTACTTCATAGACACGTATATTTACGACATTGCAAACAGAGTAGATCCAGATTGTAAGGCCTATGGAAAAAAGCGTAAGAAGGAGTATTTATGGAGTAAAATGTTAACCAATTGCCTCCTTCACTAGTTTTAGACCCAGCCTCTCTGAATAAATCTACTGAAAAGGAGGTCGAGTGGATGGAAGTCTGATGGAAGTCGAGTTACTCGGCGTGACATCTGGATCCAAACTGTTAGCATAAGTATTCACTCAGCCGCCTATTGTAGGCTAAGCTTGAAGGATTACGTCTGACAGTACAAGGGGAGCAATTTCTTAAAAAAAATGCGTTTCGTCTATTTTATATTCACGATGTCATCATTTCTCATATGAATATTAAACAGGGAAAGGGTGCTGTTATAATATATTTGACTTTTCAGCTTGTGTGTACATATTTCATTAATTTTCTTCTTTTCAATATTATCAGGATGTAAAACAGTTTGGATCCTGATGGACGCCGAGTTAATCGGCGTCTCATCTGGATCCAAACTTTTGGCATAGATATTCACGCATCCGCCCATTGAAGGCCAAGTGAATAAGCGAAATAATTCTTACAATATGTTTTTTTTGCAATTAGTAGTCTCCCTTTGTCATTTCATTTTTTTTAAAACATTTTTCACCGTAGTAACGTCTTACCTTTCCAAACAAAGCAGATCCAGATAAAACGACCCCTGGAGCCGTCGGATCAGGATCTATTCTGTTTGCAAAGGTAAAAAAAAAGTGACTTTTCAGCTTGTATGTACATATGTCATTAAAATTCGTCTATTTAATATTATCAGGTTGTCAAATAGGTTGGATCCTGATGAGAAGTGAGTTAGGCCTACTCGGCGTCTCAAGAGGACAAAATGAAGAAAAAGAAAGTTTGTTCAAGCGGTTCCATCCCCTGAATAAATATACATGCTAGAGCAATATATGTGACGTCAGTGAGGTCGTCGACTTTGACTTGATCTAATCCTTTTATGTGAACAAATGTAGTTGAGACAAAGGTTAGAACGGCTCCTGATCTGGGTCTTCTCTGTTTGCCAAGGTGTAGAAAGACGTATAATTTATGGAGAAATGTGTTAAAGTGACAGGCCCTACCAGACGCGAAATTAGAGGGCACTGAGTCAGCGTTCCCCCACAAACTTTTTTGAGTAATTTTATTATATCTAGGTCTAATTAAAACAGTGATTTAATCTGAGATTTTCCCCCCTGTTCGCTCCGTTTGAACTGTTCGACTTAATTACTCTTTTCGCAGGTTACTTTACTATATATTTGTTCTGTGCACGGAAACATACCTGGGGTCTTCCTCCTCCTGTAGTTCGCTGGACGTCGCGATATGACTGAAGTACTATTCAAGCGACATAAAACTCATACAAACACATCCTTTCTGGACATATTCAGAGTGACGAACAGCTATGATCCCGATGAGACGCTAAGTTACATTGCGTCTTATCTGGATCCAAACTATTTGAAGCGGATATCGCATATGGGTGGGACATATTTAACCCGTTCCTTGATATAAACGCCTTTTCGCACATTAGCAAACAGAGCAGATCCAGATCATACGGTTCCTATATGAGCCGTCTGATCAGGGACTGCTTTGGTTGCTAACTGAATTTGATAGATCTGTTTCTTTCGTTTCTAAAACGGCTACAATCTAGGCATTTCATTATAACTATTTTGTCCATGAATATTCAGTAGGTATCAAAATTTGGACTAAATAGAGAACAGGGAAATGGTTAAATGCGCTCAGAATAGTACGGCGACACGCGACAGACAACTCAATTTATGAAGTAAAACCTCTTTAATGCGATTTTTTGTAAAACAGTATTGAGAACTATTTAGGCAGGTAGCTGCTTTATGCAGGGTAAATGTCAGGCAGAACTTTCACCTTGCATAAAGCTCCCATCTGCCTTAATGCTTTCCCTATTTAATATTCATGTAAGTAATAGAGACATTGAAGTACAGTAAAACCTCTCTATAACGGCTACTAAATTGTGTTAATTAGTTGGTATTTAGGGTAGGTGGCTTCTTAAAGCAAGATGAAAGTAAAACCGAACGCTCCTACAGGAGCGTTCTGTTTTACTTTCACCTTGCTTTAAGCAGCCACCTGCCTTTAACACAAACTACTTAATGTAATTTAGTGGCCGTTATAGAGAGGTTTTACTGTATTATAATAGCAAATGTACATTGAAGGTTTTGGGTTGGTAGAAACCATAGAGTCAGATATATAATAAATTCATAAGCAAACAGAGCAGACCCTGATCAGACGGCTCATCCTAGAGCTCATCCTAGAGCCGTATGATCTGGGTCTACTCTGTTTACAAATGCACACAAAAATGCAGTAGAACCTTTCAGCGGCCATCAAAAATATGTCTAATTATGAGTCAGTAAGGCAGGTGGTACATTAATGCAGGTCAAAAGAAATGAAAAAAACTCCTAAAGGAACTTTCTGTATTACTTTTGCTCTGCATTAAGCAACCATTAATATGTCCATTAAACGAATGACCGCTTAAGACAGTTTCTGCTGTAAACGTGTACAGTACAGTCTGTATTTAGTGACCATATAATGAATAAACACGAGAGTAATGAAGACTAGGTGTTTGCTTAACCCTTTCCCTGTTCAATTTCCCAGTAAGAAGTAATGACGTCATGAATATTAATTCAATTATATTTTAACCCTTCTCTTGCTGAATTTTAAAATTAAGTTCTCCTTCTTTACCCATGCCCTGTTGTATAATTACACTGCTGTGGAGTGCACTGGTTGCACAATCAACTTGTAAATAGTGCAGACCCAGATGAGACAGCTCCTGCAGGAGCTGTCTCATCTGGGTCTTCACTATTTACAGGTAGGTATATTGACGCGAATAGCAAGCGAAGGGTTAAAACAGCCTAAGAACAAAGGAATTTTTGGCTGAGACAGAAACTGCAGATTCAGAACATCTATATTATACCATACGCACACAGAGCAAACCCTGGGCCTACTCTGTTTGCAAATGGGTTAAAATGAATGCGTTTGTATCAATGAAAGGATTACGGCAAAATGGGCCCATATGCACTTTTGTACTGCATTAAGCTACCACCTGTATAAAAAACCCAGAATCAGACTTTTGGCGGTCACTGTAGATAGGTTATACTGTAAATGTATAGCTTGGTACAGGATAAAAAACAGAAAAAGTCATTTGACACTTATAATAGCTTTATTTGAAGAAAAAAAGACAAATTGACCAAGAAAGACAAAGCAATATTCATAGCATAAAATTTTGTACAATTTCAAACAATTTTATCTTACTCAAATCACTACTTGCCACGTGTATGAATTCCTAACATCAAATCACAACGTGCCACGTGTATGAATTCCTAACATATTCATGTTATTCCTCATTACAATTTGATTCAGTCTCAGTACTTGTGACCATTTCTATTGCCCCTTACTCCATGAATATCCATCTAAAATGCCACTATGAATATTAATTAGATTAATTTTGATTATAGTGGTATGTAAATACAGGAAATCCAGGCCATAGCAGAAACTGTTAAATCAAATACAGTAAAACCTCTCTATAACGGCCAATAAATTGCGTCAATTAGTTGGTATTTAGGACAGGTGGCTGCTTAAAGCAAGGTGAAAGTAAAACAGAACGCTCCTATAGGAGCGTTCTGTTTTACTTTCACCTTGCTTTAAGCAGCCACCTGCCTTTAACACAAAATAATTGATGTAATTTAGTGGCCGCGGTAGAGAGGTTTTACTGTACATGCATATAAAATTCTACAAGCAAACAGAACAGATCCTGCTCAGACAGCTTCTACAGGAGTCGTCTGATCTAGGCATATTCTCTTTGCAAATACCTTATCCCTTTCCATCATTTATAAACGCATTTTCACGCATTTGCAAACAGAGTAACCTTACATCAGCTCCTTTATTAGCCGGTTGATCAGGGTCTGCTCTGTTTGATAATGGGATCTGATAAATCCGATTCTTTAGGTTCTAAAATGGCTACAGTGTTCCACATTCCACGTTTAGTTATAGCTATTTTGTCCAGGAATATATTGGAATTAGGAATAAATATGGAAACAGGGAAATGGTGAAGATAAGTATCTATGGAGTAAAGGTTTACATAATCTCAACATTTCGGGACACTCGGAACACCTCAGCTATAGAGAAATAGACTATATTCCGAATCCTGACGAAATAAGCCGGGTAGTTAAGAATGCATTTCGGGAATTGATTTTCCGGGCAGCGGTTCTTCCGCTAATCGCGACTTGACTCACATGTGACATTACTATGGAACGCCATTCTGCCATGCTAATTGCTCAATACAAAATGCGAAATGCTTTTTGCCAATTGTATAATTTGCTAGGGAATGTTCCGAATGATGGATGTAAATGACAAATGCGAAATGCTAAATGCATGATCATCATTGAACAGCGCTAGTATTAAAGTAACCGTGCATTTGCTAAATGCATGTTTATTTACATTAAAGCGTATTACTAATTACACTATTAAATTAAAAATGGCACTGTTCAATGCTAGTAGTAGCAATAAGCATGTCGCATTTCGCATTTGTCATTTACATCCATCATTTGCAACATTCCGGTTCTTTCCCTAGCAATTTACACAATTGGTAAAAAGCATTCGGCATTTTGCATTTAGCATTTCGCAATAAACATTTAGCAAATAGCATGACAGAAAGGCGTTCCATACATTACCAAACAGTTCTGACAAATCCAACGGTAAAACCTGTCTTATCCCTTTCCCCCATAAATACGCCTTTCTACGCCTTTATAAAAGTCACTTTATGAAACCATTGTGATAAATAGAGCATTTGCTCCTATAGGCGCAAATGCTCTATTTATCACAATGGTTTCAAACTACAAAATTCTAAAATTTTACTTTTCTCTAGTACATGCTCCTTTTGGGTAGATTCATTCAAAGAGGTTGGGTCTAAAAATAGCCTATGAGGGAATGAGTTAAGCGGCCGCCAAAACATGTGTAATTATGGGTCTGTAAAGTAGGTGGTAGCTTAATGCAGGACAAAAGTAATGCAGAAAGTTCATATAGGAGCTTTCTGCATTACTTTTGCACTGCATTAAGCAACCGCCTGCTTTTTAACACTCATATATGTTCAATAAATGATTGACCGCTTAACCCTATCCCTAATATAAACGCATTTTCATGCATTTACAAACAGAGTAGACCCAGATCAGACGTCTCCTATAGGTGCCATCTGATCAGGGTCTGCTCTTTTTGTAAATGAAATTTGATAGACCCGGTTTTTTAGTTTTTAAAATGGCTACCATGTTCCATTTTCAATTATATCTATTTTGTCCATGAATATTCAGTCGGTATTGAAATTTGGAACAAACACAGAACGGGGAACCAGGGTTAAGACAGGTTCTATTGTAGATGACAAGTTGAATTATACGACGGCTCGTCAGTTTCAATCTGTTTCTCAAAAGCTTGAACAAATGATAAATACATGTACAAGAAAGCACCAATATTTAACAGCGGGACCAGAGTATAGTGAATTGTATAAACCACATATATTAGATAATGTGCTTAGGGATGAAATAAATTGATAAACCCTTTCCATCATGAATATTTATAAAATAATTTGTGACGTCATGAATATTCTTGAATTCCTGGATAAATATTCATGAGGGAAAGGGTTAACCCTTTCCTCAATAAATACGCCTTTCTATGCCTCTGTAATAGTCACTCCTTCAAACCATTGTGATAAATAGAGCATTTGCTCCT
This sequence comes from Azorinus chamasolen, assembly GCA_963576725.1. Taxonomy (NCBI): domain Eukaryota; kingdom Metazoa; phylum Mollusca; class Bivalvia; order Cardiida; family Solecurtidae; genus Azorinus; species Azorinus chamasolen. Next base: position 69,370,779 of record OY755243.1, read on the forward strand.
ATGGAGCAAATGCTCTATTATCGCAATGGTTTCAATACTACACACTTCTATCATTTTCCTTTTCTCTAGTAAATGCTCATTTTCAGTAGATTTATTCAAAGAGATTATGTCTAAAATAGCCTATGAGGGATAGGGGGATAAGGTTAATATGGTTGTTTTAATTCTGACGCTTTAATATGGTTGTTCTAATCCTTTTATAGAATGCAAAACTCCCCCAAACACGGATTACTCGAACTTCTAGATAATTCGAGGTAAATGTTCGGTAATTCCAAAATTTACAATACAAAATAGCTTTCATATGCATCACTACGTAGATCTAAAACACATGTGACAACTTAATGAAGTTTGAAAGTAATGCTGAAAGCTCCTACAAGAGCTTGCAACAATGCATTTAGACCTGCATTGAGCTTTGAACTTGAGAAGTTGTATAGATATAAAATCACGTCACTCGTACTTCTGTTATCTCGAAGTTATTAGTACGGTCTCTTGAAGTTCGAGATATACAAGTTCAACTGTAATTCTAAACATAATTCCTTATTTTCTAGCAAATGCTCATTTTCAGTAGATTTATTCAAAGTGGTTGGGTCTCGTAAAAATAGTCTAGGAGGAAATGGGTTAATGCAGGAAAAAACGTTTGTCCTTAATACTTTTTCTCCATAGGATATTTCTTTCAGACCCAACCTCTTTGAATAAATCTACCGAAAAGGAGCACTAACTAGAGAAAAGGAAATTTTTAGAATTGTGTAATTTGAAACCATTGTGATAAATAGAGCATTTGCTCCTATTGGAGCAAATGCTCTATTTATCACAATGGTTTCATAATTTTTTTTTACAGAGGCGTAGAAAGGCGTATTTATTGAGGAAAGAGGTAATAAAAGTTACCACCTGCATTTAAAGATACCAATACCATATTTATTGAGTGGTCATTTTAAGGGGGTTCTACGGTAGTATCTTGTGAGTTTCTAACACGTTTGTGTCTTAAACACTAAAACACACAAAGAACATCTGTCGGATTTACCCCCTTCCATCATATAAACGCTTACATACTATAGATTTTGATTCAACAGTTTGTCAGGATATTACAATACTTTGCTCAGTGACTATTATAAAACGTCAGCATCAGGAAAATAGTTGCTATGGTATTTTTTATACAATACAAAACACTTAAGAAGTTCATACAAGTGCACTAGAGTTTTACAAGCACCAATATTTACAGCAAAATAAGTATAACGACCAATATAAACCACATATATATATGAGATAATGTGCTTAGTAATAAATTGTTTAAACCTTTCCCTCGTGAATATTTATACAATAATTTGTGACTTTGAGAATATTCACGAATCCTTGTCTAAATACTCACAAGGGAAATGGTTAATATTGCATTTTAACCCTTTCCCTAATAGGCTATTTTTAGATCCAACCTCTTTGAATAAATCTACTGAAAAGGAGCATTAACTATACAGATTTTAGAATTTTGTAGTTCTGAAACCATTGTGATAAATAGAGCATTTGCTCCTTAGGAGCAAATGCCCTATTTATCACAATGGTTTCAAAAAGTGACTTTTACATAGGCGTATTTATGGAAGAAAGGGATAACTCTTTTTATAGACTGCTCTAGATTAGAGTTTAACCCTTTACTTGTTGAATAATCATGTAAGAAATATTGACATCATTAATATTAAATTAGATTAATTTTCATGAAGAGAGCAACTTGATATTGACAGAAACTGTAGAATCGGATCTATATTATAAGATTAGTCAACATCAATAGGTCCAGATCGAAAGGCTCCTTTAGGACCCGTCTGATCTGGGTCCACTCTATTTGCAAAGGCGAGCAAAAGTGTTTAAATACTATTTATATGAAGTAAAGGGTTTAAAACACCATTATTTACAGCGAGATAAAAATGTAATGACTAAAATAAACCACATGCTACACATAGATATGAGATAATGTGCTTAGTAATACATTGATTAAACATTTCTCCCATGAATATGTATACAAGAAGTTGTGTCTTCATGAATATTCATGAACTCTTGTATAAATAGTCATGGAGGAAAGGTTTAATATTTTATTTTAACTCTTTTTTTATATATAAAATGCAAAACAAATAAGTATGTGACCATGAAATGCTTTAAAACCCTTTGGATATTCACCCTTTGAATGTAAGAAATATTGACATCATTAATTAGTTTCACTTCTTTACAAGCACAGGGCATTGTGGTATTGGCAAAAACTGTAAAATCCTATCTAAATAACGCAAATTGCAAACAGAGCAAACCCTGACCATACATCTCCTAAAGGAGTTGTCTGATCTAGGTTTACTCTATTTGAAAATGTGTGAAAATGTGTTTATATGAAGTAAAGGTTTAACAAGCACCAATATTTACAGCTGGCTTAGAGTATAACGACTGATATAACATTCTTAGATGCGAGATAATGTGCTTAGTAGTAAATTAATTAACCCATTTCCTCCTAGTAACGCCTTTTGACGTGTCTGTAAAAGTCATTCTTTGAAACCATTGTGATAAATAGAGCATTTCCTCCTTTGGAGTCAATGCTCTATTTATCACAATGGTTTCAAAACTACATATTTCTAGTATTTTCCTTTTCTATAGTAAATACTAATATTTGGTAGATTTATTCAAAGATGCTGGATCTAAAAATAGTCTAGAGGGGAATGATGTACGAGAGATTGATAACTTGCAATAAAACCGCTCTAAAAGACAAAACCAAGCGCGACATAAATCAGTCTTAAAGGCAGGTGGTAGCTTAATGCAAGATGAAATTTATGCAAAGAGCTCTCTGCATAACGTTTGTCCTGCATTAAGCTACCACCTGTATTAAGCTATGATCTGTTTTTGAAGACATAACGATCTATTTATTGAGTTGTCACTTAAGATGGGTTCTACTGTAGTATGTGCGTCACTTATAAACTAACACAATTCTACTCAAAAAGCATCTGACAGTGTAACTCTTTCGCTGCCAACTATTGTCGACTGCAACGTTTGTCGTTTACTGCCAATTTCTTCCGTTTTCTTTTTCGTATTTTCTTTAAAAAAAACCATAACCACGACGCGTCTCATCTGGATCCAAACTGTTTGCATAGGTAACAGCATCATCGACAGCGAAAGCGTTATAATCACTTTTTATGGAATGCCAAATTGTTGAGAAAACTGTATTCGATCACAAATAACTGATACACTTCGGAAAATATCTGCAAATTAGCATCCACGGTAATACCAGGTTGCCACCCATCCAGCTGGTTACCACACAATCCGCAGCTCTTTGGCGACTTTTAACGCTGCATATTCACAAAGGAAGAGCCCAACATTGTTTAACTATAGAGTCCCTTCAGTATGAAAGTCTTAAATTCGCTGAATTTTGAATAAAAACAACAACAGCGATCTAGGAGTGTCTGATCTGGGTCTACACTGTTTGCAAATGGCATTACTGATTATAATCATTGTCAGAAACTGTTTAATAACAGTGATCTTACCCCAAGACCCCACTACTGTATTCATAATTATTGTCTGCTCAAAAGCTATTAATACACTAAGTTTGGTCCATATATCTTATTCCTATTATAAATAATCGTACACATTTTCTTTCTTCCAGTTTTAGCCTCAGACGTGTCGTCCAAAGCGTTGTCTACTTTTACTTTATTTGTGCATCAAATTTGTTTGTTAACTGAAGTTATTGCACAGAAACGGCAATTAATAAAAGTGACAATAACCTTGATACCCACTCCAATCCCATCCTTTATCTCAATATACGTTGAATTTTCAAATTGGTCACAATATCTTATTCCTAACATATTTCAAAATTTTAACAAGAGGGCAAGAATGGCCCTGAAGCGCTCACCAGACAATCAGAGGAGAAGATTTTCAAAGTTTTCACTGTGTGTTTCTATAGAAAACTAGCCTGCCCTGGGGCGTGGCTAATTTTGACCCAAGCGGCACAATTTATGTAACTTTTGTAGAGGACCTGAATATGATGCTATGTGCCAAATATGAAAGCTGAGAACCTTCCAGTTTCAGACGAGATGTTCAAAGTTTTCACTGTATGTTTCTATTGAAAACAAGGCACCCCTGGGGCGGGGAGAATTTTGACCCCAGGCGCATAATTTATATAAGTTTTGTAGAGGACCGGAAATTGATGCTATGTGCAACATATGAAAGCTGAGAACCTTCTAGTTTCAGAGAAGAAGATATTCAAAGATTTAACTGGGGCCATAATTTATATAAAATTTGTAGAGGACCTGAAAATGATGCTATGCGCCAATTATGAAAGCTAAGAACCTTCAAGTTAAGGTTTTCAAAGTTTTCACTAATTGTTTCTATTGGAAACTGCCCACCCCTGGGACAGGGCCAATTTTGATCCCAGGGCCATCATTTATATAAATTTTGTAGAGGACCTGAACATGATGCTATGTGCCAAATATGAAAGCTAAGAGACATCCAGTTTCAGAGAAGAAGATTTTCAAAGATTTCACTATTTGTTTCTATTGAAAACTGCCCACCCCTGGGGCGGGGCCAATTTTGACTCCAGGGCCGTAATTTATATAACTGTTGTAGAGGACCTGAACATGATGCTATGTGCCAAATATGAAAGCTGAGAACCTTCTGGTTTCAGAGGAGAAGATTTTCAAAATTTTACTATATGTTTCTATTGAAAACAAGGCACCCCTGGGGTGGGGCCAATTTTGACCCCAGGGCCATAATTTACATAACATTTGTAGAGGACCTAAAGATGATACTATGTGCCAAAGATGAAAGGTGAGAACCATGTAGATTCAGAGGAGAAGATTTTTAAATGTTTAAATTGTTGACCACCCTGGGGCGGGGCCAATTTTGACCCCGGGGCCATAATTTATGAAACTTTTGTAGAGGACCTGAACATGATGCTCTGTGCCAAATATGAAAGCTAAGAGCCTTCCAGTTTCAGAGAAGAAGGTTTTAAAAGATTTCACTATTTGTTTCTATTGAAAACTGCCCACCCCTGGGACGGGGCCACTTTTGAACCCGGGGCCATAGTTTATATACCTTAGTAGGGGACCTGAACATGATGCTATGTGCCAAATATGAAAGCTGAGAGACTTCCAGTTTCAGTGAAGAAGATTTTCAAAGATTTCACTATTTGTTTCTATTGAAAATGGCCCATCCCTGGGGCGGGGCTAATTTTGACCCGAGGGCCATAATTTATATAAATTTTGTAGAGGACCTGAGCATGATGCTCTGTGCCAAATATGAAAGCTGAGAGCCTTCCAGTTTCAGAGAAGAATGTTTTAAAAGATTTCACTATTTGTTTCTATTGAATAGTGCCCACTCCTGGGGCAGGGCCAATTTGATCACAGGACCATAATTTATATATAACTCTTGTAGAGGACCTGGACATGATGCTATGTGCCAAATATGAAAGCTGAGAGCCTTCCAGTTTCAGAGAATAAGGTTTTCAAAGATTTCACTATTTGTTTCTATTGAAAACTGCCCACCCCTGGGGCGGGGCAAATTTTGACCCCGGGCCATAATTTATATGACTTTAGTAGAGGACCTGAACATGATGCTATGTGCCAAATATGAAAGCTGAGAGTCTTCCAGTTTCAGTGAAGAAGATTTCCAAATTTTCACTATTTGTTTCTATTGAAAACTGCCCACCCCTGGGGCGGGGCCAATTTTGATCCCAGGGACATAATTTATATATTTTTGTAGAGGACCTGAACACGATGCTGTGTGCCAAATATGAAATCTACGAGACTCCCAGTTTCAGAGAAGAAGATTTTCAAAGATTTCACTATTTGTTTCTATTGAAAACTGCCCACCCCTGGGGCGGGGCCAATTTTGACTCCAGGGCCGTAATTTATGTATTTTTTGTAGAGGACCTGAATATGATGCTCTGTGCCAAATATGAAAGCCGAGAGCCATCCAGTTTCAGAGAAGAAGGTTTTCAAAGATTTCACTATTTGTTTCTATTGAAAACAAGGCACCCCTGGGGCGGGGCCAATTTTGACCCCGGGGCCGTAATTTATATAACGTTTGTAGAGGACCTGAACATGATGCTCTGTGCCACATATGAAAGCTGAGAGACTTCCAGTTTCAGAGAAGAAGATTTTCAAAGATTTCACTATTTGTTTCTATTGAAAACTGCCCAGCCCTGGGGCGGGGCCAATTTTGACCACAGGGCCATAATTTATATAACTGTTGTAGAGGACCTGAACATTATTAGCTATACAGTTCTTTCCCAGGGTACATGACGATTTATTCCCGGCTGAGGAAAATCATGAGGCCCGAGCCGCTAGGCGAGGGTTACATGATTTTACCAGCCGGGAATAAATCGTCATGTACCCTGGAAAAGAACTGTATAACGAATTTATTATACTGCAAAGTTTTACGGTTCGGATAATTTATATAAATCCATTTTGGCATGTTGAATCACTAAACACGCTAATTCCCCTAAAAGCGCCCCAATACATTTATTTCTACCCGAAGGTATCCGAAGAGGTGTGTATTTTATTTCATCGGCGTTCGTGTTATTATAGATGGCTGGACGATATAATTACTCCTAAAACTGTTTTATTGGTCATTTCAAACAATGATGTTTTTTAATTCATTCCTGCATTGTTTTCTTTACGTATCAATAGTTGTCTATTATTAATTTTGCTATTGTTTAGCTGAGTCGAGAAGTCGGTCTTTTGGTTTCTTACCATAATATGTGGGTCCTGCCATGGGGAATTTCTATGTACCCTGTCAGCTCACAGGGTGCATGAACTTATGTTCACGGCTAGTTAACCAATCAGAATTGAGGATTTTACTTTTTTACTTTGCAGTATAATAAGATGCCATGTGCCAAATATGAAAGCTGAGAACCTTCTGGTTTCAGAGGAGAAGATTTTCAAAGTTTTACTACATGTATATGTTTCTATTGAAAACAAGGCACCCCTGGGGAGGGGCCAATATTGACCCCAGGACCATAATTTATATAACTTTTGTAGAGGACCTAAAGATGATACTATGTGCCAAAGATGAAAGCTGAGAAACCTGTAGATTCAGAGGAGAAGATTTTTAAAGGTTCAAATTGTTGACGACTGACGACGGACAACAGGCGATCACAAAAGCTCACCCTGAGCACTTTGTGCTCTGGTGAGCTAAAAACAGTGGCATTGATCTTGATCACAGACCCCATGCCATGTTTGTCTCCATGTAAGTTATCTGGTTCTTATATACAAAATAAAGTTGTCGCGAGGAAACAATTTTCAATTGGCATTGGTCCAATCCTCACCAAGTACAATCCCGAGCTTTGTTTCTATAAAAACCTATCTAACTAAATTCTCACCAGGAATAAAGTTTTTCCTATTTTCAGTAACATTAACCTTGACCGAAAACACTCCAATGTTATTCCAAGTTTTGTCCCCATGTTGACCATCTGTACACAACGTTTGGCCATTTTATCGTATTCCTAACTAAAGTTATCGAGTGGAAACAGTTTTTTTTATTCTTTAGTATGAATTACCTTGTCCAAAACACCTTTCAAATATAATTCTTACCTTGGTTTTCATGGAACCTATCTATACACAAAGTTGTCAATGTCCATTAGTAGTATAAGAATTATTCAAAAGTCTAGTCCAAGCTGATCAAAACAATGATCAAACCGAAAATGTTAGTTACATATGTGAAATCTTAAAAGATAAAATACAGTAAAACCCCGCTATTGCGACCACCTAAAAGAGGTATAATTATGGGTACTAGATGCAGGTGGTAGCTTAATGCAGGATAAAAGTAATGCAGAGAGCTTTCTGCATTACTTTTGTCCTGCATTAAGCAACTACCTGCTTATAAAGACAGCCATGTTTATTCATTAAGTGGTCACATTAGAGGGGTTCTACTGTATATATTATGGAGTGCATGCATTTCTTTGCTAAAAGCCAAAGTTGAATAATGAACAATATTTACAGAAAAATGTACATATTAATCCAATAGGCAGGTAACATGCATGCTTAAAAATACCAAATAAATATAAAAATCATAAAATGCATAAAATTATAAACATTTGATATTAATTATTGAATAATTACCGTCGATGGCCCTGTTTCGGAGCATGCCCTATTTCGGTGCACTTAACTTGAGAAACGATATCTTCTTTAAGAAGAGCTGAATTACGTCATCACTTTTTGCAATCCACTAAATAAACAAATATCTGGCATCACTGTCAAAAAATCTAAAATGTGCTGCAAACAGTTAAGTTACTTACTATATTTGATAAAGTATAGCAATTTCAGCCATTTTCCTTATGTCTGTTTTCACTTGGATAACTTTTGTTCCAAACAAGATGTGTTTGTGAAACACTATGCCCCCTCATATATTTGACCGTTGACCTTGAAGTATGACCTTGACCTTGACATGTCACCCCTCAAAATGTGCAGCCTCATGAGATACACAAGCATGCCAAATATCAAGTCTCTATCTCTACTGGTCCAAAAGTTATGGCCAATGTTAAAGTCGGCGATTTGACCCATATATTTGACCTCTGACCTTGAAGGATGACCTTGACCTTGACACGTCACCCCTCAAAATGTGCGGCCTTATGAGATACATATGTATGCCAAATATCAAGTCTCTATCTATACTGGCTCAAAAGTTATGACCAATGTTAAAGTTGCTGACAAACAAACAGACAAACAGACAAACAAACAAACAGACAGGGCAAAAACAATATGCCCCCCGACTATCGTCAATGGGGGCATAAAAATACTGTCCTGAAAACGTTTCTCTCAATTTTGTAGAGATGTACATTTGTTGTCATATGCTGCAGCAAAGTCACATGACTTCAATGTCTCTACTCACTGTTTTTCAAGTACAGGCTATGTCCAAAAGTATGTCCTTCACTATATTTTTCACATAGGGCAGAAACCTTACAGAACAGAGACCTACTTTAGTTTATTACTACAGGATAGAGACCTAATCTTATTCATGTCGGAGAGATACCTAGGTTTTAATCAAATAATATTTTACTGGAGAAAACGCCTTACTAGAGTTGTTTTAGTCAAAATACACAAATTCCAAAGGAAAAAATGAGTTTAAACAAGGTAAGGACATTGACAATAAATGGTTCTTGTTATAGAAATACTTTAAAGACATTCCCTTGGCCGGCTTGGGTCTTTACAGCTAACCTGTGAAAAAGCATGCGGCACATGGTAAGAGCTATAGCAGTCTGCCTGTCAAGAACCACTGGAGCGTTCCATGTGAGGCCCGTCTCTTACATTTGATGATTTGGAAATGATTAGATTGTCACTAATGCAGTATATGTTTTTATTTTTTATTATGCCCCCTGAAACTATAAGAAGGAGCATATAGGCCCCACTTTGTCCGTTCGGCCTGTGAATGTCTTCTAAAGTGCTCAACCTACATTCATGACACTCCACATACAAATATATCTCATTGAGATCAAGTGCAGGGTGCAGGGGTTAAATTATAACTTTCTGAGCAGTATTTACATATTCTGATAGACCTTGTTGGGAGAAATGGCAGCTGTGTCCAAGGATAATAACTCTGTGGGACATCTCTTTTGGAAGTATTGCCCTATGTAATCTGTCTTTTTTTTTTCACTGAAAGTACTTGACCCACACTAACGAAAAATCATATTTCAGCAATTCTTTACCGAGGGATGCTGTGAGAACGGGTGATTACTCTATTTGCAGTGTTTCTTGAGTTAAAGTGAGCTATTGTGTTTGCCCTGTGTCCCGGTAAACAATTATTTCCATTGCAAACAGTTAGGAGCCAGATCAGACGCCGCGTCTGATCAGGCTCCAAACGGTTTGCCATTCAGATAAAAAATATCTTGAGATATTTCAACAAGGTGTATTTTTCTACAGTTTACTTCAATGCATTTGCGTATAGATACGTTTAAACGGGAAATGATAACGTTTTCTCCACTGTACAAACAAACATGGCATGTATATATGAACGCCAGCTCTACAAGACAAAATTGAATTCTCAGCTTTAATTAGGGCGCCTTTGAACATATTATAGCTCTCCTCCACTGCAGGTTAAATGGATTCTACTGCAGGCCAAATGTCCAGAGTTTTATCTCTGATATACATAAGCGCTCAGGTTTTTTTTTAATGTATTTAATCCTTATAAAATATTCATCTGCTAAATTGCTTGTCTGCTTCAAATGTGAAAGTGCTTCATAGTTTGTAAAGATTTGTGAAAATGTTGTCTGTCAAATAGCTTGGATCCAGATAAGATGCCGGGTTACTTGACGTCTCATCTGGATCCAACCTGTTTGCATATGGCCCTTTGTTTGTTAGTGGTAGGCTTCTTAAGGGTTGAACTTCTATTGGGTTCAGACAGAATGAGACGGCTTGCCATATTTTGCACACTTGTATCATGCTTTTACTGTTACTTTCACGCCTATTGAGAACAATGGGGGGGGGGATCATTGAATGGACCTGGGTAATGTCTTTAAACTCGTTACAGCATGCATAATTTGTTTGATATGCATTTCATTTTGTTTTAACAGTTCAAAGTTTAAACTCAAGTTATAGACCTACTACTATACTTTTAATTTACAAATGTAGTCATACGCTTTTGTTGAACATTGTATTTGGATAAAACATAAGCCGCACCGAAATAGGGCAGATAAACACAAAATAACACAAAATGGCTACGTCATTAAAAATGTTTCAACCGCGATAAATATGGAATATTTTGGAAATTAATTTACACTGATTTAACTTAGAAGACCTATTACAAAGGTAATATTAGTTTTTTAATACAATTTTAAGATTTGTGATCACCGCCATCAGTTTGATTGTTTAGTGCACCGAAACTGGTCCATCCACGATATAATTATGCAATTTTACCATTACATTATACATGATGTTATTCATGGAAAACAGACTTTGAAAGTAGCTTCACAGTTCATTACCATTAGCTTTATGTTTTCCATAATCTGATGAAGGCATGGCTGGGATGATATCTGGAACAGAAAATCATGAAACATTACTTTTCAGTTTACTGTATTTTTTCCTGTAAGCTTTCGTAGCAGGGTCAAACTTTTCTTTTAAACTCTTACTGTCATGTGGTAAAAACTTAAACAAGAGGGCCAGAATGGCCCTGAAGCGCTCACCAGACAAGCAGAGGAGAGGAATTTCAAAGTTTTCACTATATGTTTCTATAAAAATCTAGCCTACCTTGGGGCGTGGCTAATTTTGACCCAATCGGCACAATTTATATAACTTTTGAAGAGGACCTGAACATGATGATATGTGCTAAATATGAAAGCTGAGAACCTCCCAGTTTCAGAGAAGAAGATTTTCAAAGTTTTCACTATATGTTTCTATTGAAAACTGCCCACCCCTGGGGCGGGGCTAATGTTGACCCCAGGGCCATAATTTATATAACTGTTGTAGAGGACCTGAACATGATGCTATGTGCCAAATATGAAAGCTGAAACCCTTCTGGTTTCAGAGGAGAAGATTTTCAAAATTTTACTATATGTTTCTATTGAAAACTGTCCACCCCTGGGGCGGGGCAAATTTTGACCCCGGGGCCATAATTTATGAAACTTTTGTAGAGGACCTGAACATGATGCTCTGGGCCAAATATGAAAGCCGAGAGCCTTTCAGTTTCAGTGAAGGTTTTCAAAGATTTCACTATTTGTTTATATTGAAAATGGCCCACCCCTGGGGCGGGGCTAATTTTGACCCCAGGGCCATAATTTATATTAGTTTTGTAGAGGACCTGAATTTGATGCTATGTGCCAAATATGAAAGCTGAGAGCCTCCCAGTTTCTGAGAAGAAGGTTTTCAAAGATTTCACTATTTGTTTCTATTGAAAACTGCCCACTCCTGGGGCGGGGCTAATTTTGACCCCAGGGCCATATTTTTATACAAATTTTGTAGAGGACCTGAATACGATGTTATGTGCCAAATATGAAAGCTAAGAGACTTCCAGTTTCAGAGAAGAAGATTTTCAAAGATTTCACTATTTGTTTCTATTGAAAACTGCCCACCCCTGGGGCGGGGCCAATTTTGACTCCAGGGCCGTAATTTATATAACTGTTGTAGAGGACTTGAACATGATGCTATGTACCAAATATGAAAGCTGAGAACCTTCTGGTTTCAGAGGAGAAGATTTTCAAAATTTTACTATATGTTTCTATTGAAAACAAGGCACCCCTGGGGTGGGGTCAATTTTGACCCCAGGGCCATAATTTATATAACATTTGTAGAGGACCTAAAGATGACACTATGTGCCAAAGATGAAAGGTGAGAACCATGTAGATGCAGAGGAGAAGAGTTTTAAAGGTTTAAATTGTTGACGACCGACGACGCACGACGCACGCCGACGGACGACGGACATCAGGCAATCACAAAAGCTCACCCTGAGCATTTTGTGCACTGGTGAGCTAAAAATGCTTGTATTTTCAAAATGTCTTTTAAGCATTTCTGTAATAGGTTGACCCTTGAAACACTAACTCACTAACTAAGCTTTATGTGCGATATATGGTCAATGAAATCCCATCAGGAACATTTTTGATATTTTGACCCTTTTAACTCTGTTAGGACAACTCTGACCTGAGTAAAAAGAATGCCGTGCATAAATCCACTTGATGGTGACCATGTGTATCATGTTTCGCTGAACACATTCAAAATGTAGAAGTAGTTTCTGTGTAATGACGAATTTGTACATCCATAGAATATGTAGTTCCCAGTCCATATTCGACATAGAAAAGGTACTCCCTTGTCCATATTCGACGTAGAATATGGACTCCCCTCCCGTAGAATATGGACCACTGCCATAAAACATGTATTCCCCAGGGGAGTACTTTTTCTACAAAGCAATTATTTTCTGTATAATGTAAAATAATCAAAAGTGTGTAACACAGTTGCTAATCACATTTATGTTTGAGCAGCAGTGGTGTTTGACACCGACCCTTCCAAGGCGGTACTCTCATATTTCTCCTAGCAAATGTTTGTTTCTTTTCTTTTGAGTATGAAATATTTCGGTCAAAAAGCAGTTGAGGTACTATTACTGCTCCTGTATGGTCGACTAAGCTGGCGTCTGCCGTCGCCGTGAACAATAAATTAACTTTATAACGAAGATAATATTCCAGAAAGATATTTATTCTCTTTTATTTTATGGCGAGTGCATGTACCAAACATGTAAAGTGTATTTTGATATGCTTATATTTGATAAAGGACCGTAGTAGTCGAAATATTAGATAAGAGCTAATTAAGTATTTTTTGATAACTTCTTTAATATTTGATCTAATCTAAAAAAAACAACAACAAAAAACCACTTGTTCACCCTTATTAGGGCTACAGAATGATAAATGACCATTAGTCTATAAGGCTTTTGTTTTTTGACAAAATTATTCCCATTTACAGACATAGAAATAACAGAAAAACTATTTATCAACTGATAGAAATGTATGAAAGTATTTGTCAATCACTAGAGCACAAGAAACATATTTATTTAATATTTTGTGATATTTCTAAAGCGTTCGACAGAGTTTGGCACAAAGGGGTTATCAAAAAAATTATATTGCTATGGGTTTAATGGTCAATTTTTAAACTGGTTTGCGAGTTATTTTTCCAACAGACAACAAAAGGTCTTAGTGAAAAAATATTCTTCAAACTATGGCAGAACAAATGCTAGTGTCCCACAGGGATTTGTGTTGGGTCCCTTATTATTTTTATTGTATATTAATGATATAGTTGACAACTTGGAAAGTCTAACTCGCTTGTTTGCAGACGATACATCCCTTACATATTCTTCCTCTAACATCTTAGACATTGAGGGGCTTATGAATAGAGATTTGAGTAAATTAAATGAATGGTCAAGCTCATTGACTTACTCGGTTCAATCCTTCGAAAACTGGAATTTTATTCACCTCCAATTCACTAACTAGTGAAGACGTATCATTAACATTTGACAATTGAATCCTATCGATGCACATCGCCATCTAGGAGTAACTCAATCAAAAGATGAAAAATGGATAGTTCACATCAATACTATATATGAGTCTGGTAACACGTTACGAAAACTCAAATTCATTTTAAATAAAAAGACCCTTTAAAGAATTTATAAATGCTTCACACTCCCTATTCTCGAACATGCATGTGAGTTATGGGACGGATGCTCAACTATCGATAAACAAAGGCTAGAAAATGTACAGTTAAAAGCTGCTAGAATTGCATGTGGCCTATACCCAATTTTTGTAAAAGGGAACTTATATACTTTGAATCAGCTCTTGAACCACTTTGCGAACGTGAGGAAAGGCGAACACTATTATTGTTTTATAAGATGCATAATAATATGGCACCGGACTATCATAATGACCTATTGCCACCTTTAGTCTTTAGTATCAACTACGTCCAATTATCCTTTAAGAAATAATAATAATTATACTGTGCCAAATAGCAGATTAACTCTTAGTGAAAAATCTTATATACCTACGACATTAAGGTTATGGAATAATTTAGACAACATCATACGTACTAAAGAAACTATTTCTTCATTTAAATCGGCCCTAACCTAAGTATCACCAAAGTCACCTTTTCACAATTTTTACGGCAATGGTCGACTAGATATTATTCACACCAGAATTAGACATTACTGCAGCTCATTAAATTACGACCTATTCAGGTGTAATTTGATAAACGATCCAGCTTGTACATGTGGATATCCGTGTGAAAAAGCTTTACATTACTTTCTAGATTGTCCAAACTATGTACATATTCGGGAGATTCTATTCAATGATATTATACCTATTACAACTGTCAATTTAGATATTTTACTTTTTGGAAGTCCAAACTGTTGTCCTGATTGCAATAACGTTCTTTTTGATGCAGTTCATCGTTGCATCCGAGCCTCCAGCCGATGTTAGATTGTAGAATTTAATCTAAGCACTTTCCTTTCTTCCTCTCTTTCTTTACTCCTTTTGCTGATGTCTACATGGCAGTTTTTTTTAAATTGCTATGTCATTTGTACTATTATTACTAATTTTCTTATGTTCATCTTTATTATTGTCATGTCACTTGTTTTGTTAATATCCGGGGAGCGGGCATCAGATAATTTTGCAAAAACTTGTAGCCCAATCCCTTGCATGTATGCTGTATGCAATAAATGTTTAAACTAACAGAAAAACCTGCCCGTAACACTTCTTTACATTTCAAGATAATCTCATGAAACGTCACGTAAATATTAACTATTGCAAGGTCTATAATTTGACTAAGGACCATAACTCTTTTGACCAAATTATCCCCCTTTACGGACTTAAGAAATAACAGACAAGGGCTAGAATTTGCATACGGGGCTCTTGTTTATAGTTTCAATGTGCTACTGTACGTGTATGTCATTTTCTTCTCTTGATGTTACAGACCGGACATGAAATTTGTGACAAAGTAATTGTATTCTGTGACCTTGACCTTTGACCCATGGACAAGGGAGTTGAAAGCGACACATCATCTTTGTCTGGTGAACATTTGTGCCAAATCATATTGAAATCCATTGATATATAAAGAAGTTACAGACCGGACACGAAATTTGTGACAAAGTAATTGTACCCTGTGACCTTGACCTTTGACCCATGGACCTAGGAGTTGAAAGCGACACATCATCTTTGTGTGGTGAACATTTGTTTTAAAGCATGTCTTGACATACCTGATTAATAATTATTATTTTTTTTATCTTCTTCTGAAAGGTGTACGATTCAGTTTGTCCTTCAGTGAGACGAATTTCGAGAACTTCGCAGTCTTCCATTGGTTGGCCTTAAATATACAAATATAAGCATAAGATTCTTTTTAAGCTATTGTCCAATATGATGTCTGCACAAATCTTCGATCTGTTACAAGGTTTACAAGGTTCTTTTACTTCCGATTATTTCAAGCTGTTGAACAGCTTGGATTCTGATGACACGCCGAGTTACTCGGCGTCTCATCTGGATTCAAGCAGTTTGCAAATGCGAGTCAGGTCGCGCTTAGCAGACAAAGGGTTAATTTATTTTGCTGTAGACATAGGTACAGAAGATACGATAGGATGTCGTCTAAAGTTAGAAAAATATAGTTGCTGCCTTAGGAAATATTGGGTAAAATGCGTGGCGGTACATTTGGCTAGCTTTGGCACGTAAAGATATGATGAGTATCACCATTAGAAGGTAGTTAGTTTGTTTGTATCGGATTATAGCATTATTTCAGTCATATTACAACACCAAGCTAATAACAGGAGGAGGAAGACCCTAGAAAGTCCATTGATGTATGCATAGAACAGCCGGGTAGAGCCGCCGACCTACCGCAAACCAGATGGAAGGCTTAATCACATTCAAAATCCAGATGTCCAGGCTGGGTTTCAAACCACACTTGTAATTAGTAGAAAGCCATGGTGAAGAAAATGAACCACTATTCGAATACTGTATTGGCCGCATACATGAATGGTTACCTTGCACGAGAATTTCACGTTATGTGAAGCATGCGGCAACAATTGCATTGCTCGATACAAAAGCCTAGCCTAGGACAGTTGTGCATACTAGTAGCCTTTCTTTACTTAGTTGTTCTCCAGATCATTTATCTAGCGTAATATTTTAGAGTACCAGATATAATCATACACCGGCGGGTGATAGCTAGTATGTAAGGCTACAGCCCCTCTAGCGCTTGCTATCGTTAAAGACCACTGGCGACCTCTGAGACCTCTGAAACCGGCGATCGTCTGCGAGTGTCGGCGACTAAAGTCCAAACAAGAGGCCCGTGCGGCGCCAACGCTCGTCTGATTTGGTGCTTGTCCAGCTAAATTAAACTTTTTGAAAAATATAAAGGGCCATAACTCCAAAATTTTGAAAACAAGAGTTATGGCTCTTATGTAGGGACCTTCCCTACAATGAGATCTACTAACCTATGACGTTTCATGTTGATACCTCTTATACTTTTCGAGTAATGGGCTACATTAAAGTTTTTGCACGCCGCCGACGACGACAATTACCTAGTAATCACAATAGCTCGACTTTTCTTCGAAACAGACGAGCTAAAAATGATTCCCAGTCACATTGGCGATGCAACTGGGACCACCGTAAGACAGGTTGTTGACGACCGGGCGCCAAGTCACTGGTATTCGTACGATGGTTCCACAATCACTTCCGACCTGTTGTGTGGTCACAGGGTTGCCACAAACCAAAGGAAACAAAATTCCTTGACAATTCCCTGACATAATTTTAAATTTCCCTGACACATGTCATCGCGAAATTTGGTATTTCTATCAGAATTTCTGTAATACGTTACGGATTTTTTAAAAATATATAACCTTCATTCTCATGTTTTCAAAATTCCCTGACAATTCCCTGACAGTTGCCTATGTTTTCAAATTTTCCTTACAGTTCTCAAAATTCCCTGACAATTCCCTGACCTTGAACAAAATTAATTTTCCCTGACTTTTCCCTGACGCGTGGCAACCCTGGGCCACGTGGTCTATGCTTAGTCGCGGATAATCTTTAGGCAGTCGCTGGTGATCGCACGACAGTCGTAGGTAATTGTAGAAAGGTCGCTACCAATGACCAGTTAAAATTGTTGGAGACCTTCGTGCGACGATCGCACGATTAGCTAAAACTCTACCTCTTAAAGAATACGCGACCAGTTCGATCGTAAGGAGGTTGTTGTGCATGATTAACAACCTCTGTTGAACCGCAAATTTCACGCCACCCATTTTTCACACGTGTGAAAAATGGGTTGACGCATTTTCACACGGGTGAAATTTGTGGCCCCATTTTTCACTCTTGTGAAAAATGCGGCCCCATTTTTCACAAAACCGTGCTGTGAACATTTCGACTCCCCTTTAACCCCCTTTTCTGAAGACCTACTAATACCAACGCATTTTTCACATATATGTCAATAGATGGTTTATTTATTGTTGACATTCTTATGCACGAGAGCTCTTAAACAGCCACCAGGACATTGAATTAATATCGGATAGGGTAGCTTTGTCCCTGAATTATGTTTATTACAGTAATGTCCCCTGAGTCGACTCTCGTTATCTGGAACTCGGTTAAGTCGAACTTCTGCTTATGCCAAAATCCACTCTGAAATTTGAGCTGTTTTTTTAATTGCAAGCAATTCTGATCCAGACCAGATGCAGAGCGACTCGGCGTCTAGTATATATATAAACTGCTTGGGATTCTGTTTTCATTTTCAAAAATGGAAATGAAGCATGTGCATTTTACCAAAAAGAAGATTATAAACGTAATGTGGTACCCGTGTATTGTGTGTATAAAAATAATTTATCTCAGAGTTCTTTAAATTCGAACTTATATTGATGTTCGCAAAGAGTTCAAGCTAATGAGTGTCGACAGTATATGGTGACAGAAATTATGATTTAGGGAATTATCCAATTACCGAATGTAAAACCGACGTAGATGATAAGAATGTTTTGTAAATATACATATATCAAATATGACAGGGCACTGAGCATAAACTGAGAGTGAAATGACAGCGCACTGAGAGTATACTGAAATGAAAACATGGTTAAATTGGAGTAAACTGACAGTCTACGGTAGAGTAGCTTTTAGTAATATGTCTTACTAATGAATTATTGAAGATGATATTTTTTGTAATGCTGTGATGTGGCGAAATAAACAAATAAATAAATAAATAAATAAATATTATTATTATTTTTATTATTATTATTATTATTATTAATAATAATAATAATAATATCGCAACAAACAAGTTATGATTATTTTGATTAATTCAAAATAAATCAATAAAACAAAACAATATAATAAGTATAATATTTTCCATCATTGGATTGTCAGGTTACGGTCAGTTCACTCTCTGTGATGTGTCAAATTACTTTCAGTAAACTCTCATTGTACAGTGTACTGTCAGACTAAAGCCAGCACTCGGAACACCTCAGCTATTTCTATGAACTCTGACGGAATACGGCGAGTAGTTACGATTGTAAAGCCAGCAGTGTGTGAGGGTGACAACTTTAAACACCGTTGCTTGTGTTATTGTTTCGGTGCCAGATAAGCACAACCAGATAGGCAGTATGCGTTTATTTAAAGAAGGTCACAAAAGGTCATGACGCAATGTGCGAAAAAAAAAGATAAACCTTTTGGTGCCAATTTTGTGTGTGACCTGTCTATTGACATTAGATCTTATAAATAATTCGATTGGTTTGATGCTGCAAATGTATGGTGCACCATAGCAGGCAGCCATAAAACGAGTAGAGGTAGCAGAGGTAGCGTGCGCTATTTCAGGGCCCAAAAAACGTTTCTGATCCGATTTTGGCTGCTGACAAAACGCCCATTTATATACCTACGACCATCATACTGGCTTACTATACAGACTGGCCTGCAGTCATTATAACCCTAACTATTCAAACAAATTGCTTCATAGATGTTCAAGTTATGGAACGCCAAAATCGCTAATATGTTTTATTACGCTACAGAGTCGAAAGGATATAAGGATTTTCAGAACAATCAATGCGGAAGTTTTTCTTCAACGTTTTTCCTAAATTTGCTGAAAATTCTAAAATAAACTTCTACTTTCGGTTTCGATTTCTGCGCTGATTTCTTTTAAAACAAAGTTGTGATCTGGAAACACAGCGCAGATTCGGAGAAAGAATTTTTCCTTCGCTCTCAAATTATTGCCGAAAGATGGTGTGTCAAGTCCGATACAAAATATGTGAGCATATTTGTTGTCACGATATACGATAGATCACGCATGATATACTATTTACTTACGATACATACACGCACACTCTGCGATACGATATGAACGGTTTTTTACGTTACTATTACCTTAAGTAAAGAACAACTCTTTCTTTAGATAATACATATATTACAAAAAGTTTTAATCAAATATCCCATACAATGGAAATAGTACCCATTATATTAACAGTGAAATTTACAACATATCCGCACGAAAGATATACACATGATATACGATTAACGCACGATAGATATACACACGATGTACGCTACGTACTGTAAAAGGGTTTTGAAACAAGGAAGATACGTGCCAAGTTTGAAAGCCCCATTTTCGATGGTTCAAAAGTGATATCCAGTGGTAAGGTTTTCCATTAAGTAGGCAAATATCAATTCAGAGGACAGCAGGTCAAATATTTTGTATTCCTACAAGTGGTGTGTATCAAAAATCACATACGCAAATTATAATAGTCCTGTGCTTCATAAGTCAAAAGAAGTTTTTAAAATAGTAAGTCAAAGGTCAAGGAGAAGGTCATAAGGTCAAAAGTTTTGGTATCGTGAAAGGTCTTTTCTTAAGAAATGTACACACCCAATATGCAAACGGTTCTAGATTTATGACCAGCGCGACAGACTATCAGCTGAGCGGGACAAAATATCCCAGATATTCGATATACTGGGTGTTGCAGCACATATTGTCGACGGTGTACATATCGTCGCCGGTAACAATATATGCCGAATCAAGCGGTACATATTGTCGCCGGCGACAGTATGTGCCGAAGTTGTCGGCACCGGCGAAAATGCGTGCCCAAGAGTTACGCCACTGTTATATTGTCGTTTGTCGGGAAATCAAAATTATAGTAGTCGGTGGTTTACGACACAACAGTGAAAATGCGCCAATGATAATCAAAAGCTGTGTATTGTGCCAACTGTTTTGATACATAATAAGTTCATATAAAATACTATCGGAGCAATTTCCAATCTACCAACTCCACAAGATACAACGTTCTACATTATTCTACGTTTTCAACTTTCTACTATTTTTCTGCATTCTACTTCTCCAATGTTATTACACAGTGTGAACGATTTATATTTAAAATCAGATGCGGCCATGAATACGAAGGTTATGTACACACATATTCCATGCCAGTTTATATAGGAGTAACCGTGTCGATCAGTCCAATTTACTATACATGTATAACCATTTACCTGATTGATATACAAGACTTCATGATATCATGGCCATCCATTAAGTGACTTTTTATAATGACCACTGAGTAAAGAAAACGTTTATCATAGCATCTATTATAATTTCAAAAGCAAACGGTTACAACAGGAACTGATCTTGGTCTTCACTGTTTGCAATGGCGTGAAAAAGCGTTTATATGTGAGAAACGCTTAACCAATTGCACGCTGTGTTACTGCATGTGTATACAAGTAACCCTCTAAAGCAGTCTCTTAGTAGGTCGGCATGAGTATCATCTATAAATGCAGGTGATTTGTTGATGCAGAATAAAAACTAGAAAATTGTGTCTGTAAGACACAGTGATGCCCCCCGTGTAGGTGCTTGCATAGCTGCACATAAAATTTCCAAGTCCTTTGACCTTGGGCTTGTGGGCGGAACGGGCTGGGTGTGCAATGGAAGTATGGATGGTGTTTAATATGTATATGCAATTACATGGCAATAGCTACAGTGGTTAGGGAAATATAAGACGATGAACAAACTGTGACAAAAATCTGCACGTAAATGTGACAACCAACTGCACGTAAAACTTCCAACCTTGGGTTTGCGGGCAACATGGGTGGGGTGCCAAATGATAGCGCAGATGGTAATTGAAAAAATGTGACAACCAACTGCACCTAAAAGCGTGACACACGGAAGGACAGACAGACAGACAGACGGACGGACATGTGCAAAACATAATGCCCCATGATTATCGTCAACGGGGGCATACTTATGCAGACATTTCTGATATAGGGAGCTTTCTGCACCACGTTCATCCTGCAATAGTGAAGCTAAAGACAAAGTTTACAATACTAACATGTTGCCTGCTCCCATGTGCCGTTAGACAGGCATCTGATTGAGGACGGTCCGGTATTGTTGTAGTTGTCGTCACAGCGGACTGCAAGCTTGCTGTTGACACTGGCCACATTCCCGTACAACGTCCCGTTGGCGAGGCTTGGCAGACCTGGACACTCTGTCGAAGCATTTGTATTTAAAGAAAGGTTGCCAGTGCAAAATGAACAAATAAACGTTCACCCTGCATTAAGCTGCAACCAGTCTTAGAGATCGATAATGATAAAGATTGAAGTGATCAAATAGTCGAGGTTTTATTATATATGGCACAAACAGAAGTAGCATAATCAAATGCATTGAAGTGTGAAAATAATGTTCAAATGAGGCAATGCAGGTTTCTTTGCAGATAAGGTTTAATGCCAGCGGTTGCGATTCAACAGCCGCTATGCTCTAGAGAAATAGGAAGGCAGCATCATTAACGTGCTGTGACATTTGCCGGGCGCAGGGTAATACTATTAGTTTTGTATAGTCATGCCTATGTGAGTCAATGGATTGTTTACAATCCATTGATACAAAAGTCACACTCTGTGAAATGTTATAAAGCATAATGAAACTATAGCAATGTGTTGCTCAATAAGAATAGGTATCTTATACTAGGTACCAGAGCTCGTACGACTGAAATAATCTTATGTTCTAGCACACGACCATTGTCCCTGGATTATGTTAGAACTTACGATAACTTATTTCACAGGAAGTGATCCTTCATTGTTTTACATTACAGTGTACGATAATTTCTATCGTACGAAGTGGCCCTTTTTTGCTCTACATTACAATGTACGATAATTTACATCGTATGAAGTGATCCTTTATTGTTCTACACTACAATACCGGTATACGATAATTTCTATCGTACGAGAGATGATCCCTTATTGTTATACATAATAATGTACGAACATTTCGATCGTGCGGAGTGATCCTTTATTGCTCTACATTACAATGTACGATACTTTCTATCGTTCGAAATGTTTCTTTATTGCTCCACACTACAATGTACGATAATTACGGCTATCAGGACAGTCGTGATTGTAGTAAAATAATAACGTTAATTTCGGTATGTCCATCTTTAGTAAAACAAGTCACTGGGTCGCACACAGAGTGACATTGGCCATGACAGAAACTATTGAATCATATCTATATAGGCAACTAGAGCAGACACTGATCAAACAGCTCCTATTGCGGCCGTCTGGTCTAGGTCTACTCTGTTTGTAAAAGCGTAGAAATGCGTTTTTAATGAGTAAATGGCTAAAATTGGTGACAATGTAGATCCTGGTGTATCTACGGCGTAATAGTCTTGGTTTACAAGGTTTGCAACGTCACAAGCTTCTCTGTCTGAATGGGCCACTCAAATACAGTAAAACCTCTGTACAACGACCACTAAATTACATCAAGTATTTTGTGTTAAAGGCAGGTGCCTGCTTAAAGCAAGGTGAAAGTAAAACAGAACGCTCCTATAGGGGCGTTCTGTTTCACGTTCACATTGTTTTAAGCTGCCACCTGTCTTTAACACAAAATACCAAATAATTAACACAATTTAGTGGCCGTTATAGAGAGGTTTTACTGTATGTACATGTACATTGTAACTATATAAATTACATGTATAAACGAATTTTCAATTTATAAGCAATAGATGAATCTGTAATACTGTACTTTTAAAGAGGAGGTCCCTACAATGATCGCATATTTTCAATAATATCATAAAACTTGGTATTTGTTATGCTCTTTCATTATTATTAAGGTTCCCAATTTGAACTTATATCGAAAAATGCCCCTGTGATACAAAATAAACCGATTTCATCAATACTGATAATTTTTGTTCTACAACACAATATTATCGGTCTTTTCCGTTAAATTCTTCCGCGTTTTGCCGATGATCACCCGATCCCTCAATTGTTTACGTAATACCTTTCTCGGAAGTAATCGGAGAATCGCGAATATGGCGAACAGTTACGAAACTAAAACCCAACCCGAATAAAACTGAAACATCGGGGAGTAAAACCGGGATCGGCGATATCAAACACATGGATGTTTTGTCATTATAAACGGTAATTGGATGGGTATTTTTGCAATATACTACGTTTCAGCATATAAACAAATGAGTTTTGTATATTTAAAGTGTTTATGAAACGCGTCAAATGTAGGGACATCCCCTTTAACCAGTCAAATAATTTCGAAGATATATAAAATATATATATAAAATTATTTTATTTTTATCATTTGTTTTTATTTATATATTTGATGTGATTTCTCTTTTGGAGGGATATTCTGTTGTTGTTGTTTTTCTTGTTATTATTGTTCTTCGGGGAGGCGGGCCCTACCATTGTCGCTGTCTTAACTCTTTTTCAGTTCTATGTTTATTCCAAATTCCAATACCTATTGAATATTTATGGACAAAATAGTTATCTTGAGATGTGGAAGATGGGATATTGAAACCATTTTAGAAAGTAAAGAAACATCTATAAAACTCCATTAGCTAACGGAGCAGACCCTGCTCAGACGTCTCATGTAGGAGCAAATGCGTGAAAACACGTTTAAATGAAGGAAAGGGTTAACTTGATATAACATGTGTCTATTCACAAGCATAGCAGTCGCCTTCGACAAAGGACACACGCGAGTTCTTTTAAGAAATAAATTTGCCTGGATATATCAACCTACATATATCTATTACATTCTACGAAAACTTCACCCTAAGTATATCCTTCTCTTACTTAAAGTTTTATGACTTAACTCTTTCGGCGCCAATGCCTTTTCAAGGCGACATCTGACCTGGAACTTTACTGTTTTCTGTATTATTTTAGCCCAAGCATACAGGTTTTTAAAAACAAATGTTTTACTAATACACCTTTATTATTAAGTTTAGAATTATATTTAATATGAAATTATTATTGCAGACGACACTTTTAGATTTGGCGCCAAAAGGGTTAACAGAAAGCTACACATTTGCTAATATTTAACAGCCCCCTCGAATTTTATTGGGTTAACAGAAGTGTACCAATTCGTTAATTAACAAATATTACAAATGCTAAGATCTATCAGAACATTACACATTTAGCTCTACTAAACTGTAAAGAATGTTACAAATTAGCTAGTAGTTACCTCAGATATCTCAAATCTACCTAGACTAAGAGTGTGATTAGATTGATTACCTTGATAAGAACATCGATCTGACGAAGAGGTCGCGTGTTTGTTGCACTTCTGTCGCGGGCTACAGTCGTTACATTCAGGTGGCGCCTTCTGCAAAAAGATATTGTTTCATTGTGTTGCTAATCCAGGTAGTAGTGTAACATCATTTGGGCGACTTCGTAGATCTATGTTGCTAACTCTTGCAGACCTGGTTTGATTGCGGGTCAAATTAAGTATGGTGGAGTTTATGACAATAACGGTAGGTCAGTGTGTTCGGTTGATAATACGTACTGGGAATTCTCTTGAACAGTTGTATCTACCACAGACTTGAGTATTAAAATTAATGCCAATTTTGTTTATTTTTTCTGTTGCTTATCTAACAGTATTTCCCTGTCAATGTCGCTTCTGTAATTACCATTGCAAACCGTTTCGATTCTTATGACACGCCGAGTAAGTCGGTGTCTCATCAGGATCCAAACTTTGTTACTGTCACTGTTTTTAATAAAAAAATGAAGACTATAAAGTTTGCAGACGACAAAATGTTAGATTTAGAGCCAAATACAGCCCATAGTACTGTGTATATCGAGATACTCGAATACAGGGAAGCACTCTAAATATAAAGAAAGGCAAAACATCGCCTACGATAACTTACATGAGTATACGTAAACTAAATCTGACGACTGAAGGACTGATTATAAAATCACGTGTAAGGCGCAAACAACTTGTCTTTTGATAGAAATCAAACAGTTAAATTAGAAGCGTTATGTTTTAAAATGCAAGGGAGTATTGGACAATGGTGAAAGAATTCACTACCAACCTTGAATAAACTTATTTTTAGAATAACGATCCCGATTCTGTTGTTTTTTCCAATTGGTGATGACATTATTCACTTAACTCTTTCACTGCCAGTATACAAATCATGATTCAAACTGTTTCTTACTTTGACTATGTCTTTTGAAATGACCAAAGCGCTTATAACTATGGGAAACTAAGATGAGGGACACTTT